>JAQIXX010000396.1:0-62913 GCA_034700605.1 Willowsia nigromaculata | reverse complement strand
ATCATCATTAGTTCGTCGGCTTATCGTTTTCAATAGTATCCGATAGTTTCTTCCATGGGTCGGTTACCCTTCTAGTTTTCATATAGATTTTTTATTATAACATTTTCGACTAGAGGGTTCCTCTTATATCCCATATTATTTCTTTCATATCAACTCGTTCATAGTGTTGAAATAGTCTTGTGATAAATTTTAAACTCGCTGTCTTTAAATAAACTTGGCAAATGCTTATACTTTTTCATGAAATGTTTCCACATAGTACCTTCCTCAAACGATCATAATGGTTAGTTAGTCTTTGCGCGACCGCTTTTCCAGCAACTTTGCAAATAACCATTACTGAATTTTTAATTATTTTAATTATTACAATCCTTTTGGAAAGTTGTGAGTACATCAGTATAATTTGAGAATTAATTTTAGCAAGAGAACGCAATAAAAAATGAGCTTCGCGACATCGAACGTCCAGAGGCAAAAAGGCAAAAAGTTTTACAAAGCCCAGCCCTTCTCTAAGTTGGTGTTCCAAAAATGGACACAATCGACAAGCAATAATAAGCAAGCTAATATAATTATCATTATTGCTTGTCTTTAAGAGAGACAACTTTTTACTAGTAAAGTAAAGTATTATGTAGGACTAGACTGTACTATATTGTTATATACCACCAGTGAATTGTATTATTGTCAACTAACTACCTATATAAATATAAAGTAAGGAAGTATATTTATATATTTATACGTAACAGAAACGACAAAATAGTATTAAAAGCTGAAAGTCGAAAACTTTCTGTGATGATGTCTTTGCACATTTATATGATATTTCTGTACATATGCCTATACATAATTTTATTTGCCTTTGAGTATGCATTGGGCTGATTAAATTTTACAACAAAAGGCGCAGTGCACTATAATATGGTGTATGGCTATATGGCACAAGTTTTGCATTAAGAAATTAAATTTTATGAGTACAATGTTTGTCCTTCATGCTTTTCCTTGTTACTTGAACACTGTCATTCAACAGAGGCTACCAACCAGTCTACCAGTCAAGTTTTTTATTGTGTAAAAAGTAGGTAATATGTCCAGAAAGAACGAAAGTGGAAAACTTAAGTATTACGAGATGTGAAACGTCATAAAATGTTGTAAAATTGAAAAAAAAAGAAAGTTAGCTGGCACATTACCTGTATGGCAAGCTTGACGATGGCAGGTGCTGCACACAATGACGGTATATCCATTTCAATCATCAACTTCCCACGCAACTCCTCAGGCTTTTCGCAAACGAATTTCGGCTCTCCAATCAGCCCTGTGGCAGTAGGGGGCACGGAAGCAGAGACGGCAAAAATTTTAGGATGGCTCTGCAGCCACTCCCAGAAGTCATTGCTGTCACAGTCACAACTTAGAGGGTTTTCTGAAATAACAAAGAGTTCCGCACATATTAAAATCCACCACCCACATTTTCAATACAACAAACCCGAAACGTGACATGATAAGGCAATTTTTAAAGGCGAACAATCGACTACAGTTTTCTTCAAGAATGCGTAGTATTTATAGATATATATGCACGTAATATCTAGCGAGACAATCAAGTAATAGAGACATCCAGTTTTAGGCTGAGCTACTTAATCTGACAGACAATCAGTCATATCATTATCATACCCCTTGCGTCTTTGGAATTCTAATTCAACATTTACACTTAAAAACTTCATGATGTCCTCAGTATATAGCCTGAAGATTTTGACAACTCACTTTTGTCATCTTCTTGCATGATTACATTTTAAAACAGATTGTAAGAGGCAAAGGAAAATTTCCAAGACAAATCAATTTCCGTGCTATGAGCACACTTGTTTCAAGTTCCCTCTCATACTAAAGTCATATTCTTTCATCTGCACAATTTTTGTTTCTGCTTCTAAATAAGACTTGGTTTTATTATGATATTCCCATTTTATAAGGACATGACATACTATGACATATCAATGAATTTTACAAAGAAACATTTGGGCTTGCGCAATGTTGTTTTACGTAATGAGTCTATCTACTCGAGATAAGTAAACTCAGTTCCTAACACAATCCTATTCTGGTTATCTCTTTCGTACCATAGATGACAAAATAATGCGTTTTTATTAATGTGAACACAATCGCCAATGCCGAAACCCCCATACTTCTTAGAAAAAGAGAAAATGTTAAGCCTATAACACTGAAACACGGGTTGTTAAGCAAGATGAAGTGCGTGTATCGATTTCACTCGTTTTTCATTTCATTTCACTCTTCGACTGTTGGTTCGATTGTTTTAGGACTTGCTTTTCAAGCATCATCATAATATTTTTTAGTTTGAAAAGAAGACTAAATAAATTTCACCTTCATGCACTTACGCATGTGGTGTTTTAGTTGATAATCTGAATAAACAGGATATTGGATCAAGAATAGGTCTTGAAGACTAAAACGTAAACGTATATATATTTCCCGTTTTGGAAGATTTTAAGAAAACCCTGCAATCTGACTACATAGAACACAGTCAGTCTTAGTAAAGTTAAAAAATTCATTAGTTATTGTAATAATTTCAACTAAAGATTAGATTTTAAAAAACAATGGTTTTTATGAGACATCTACACACAAATTTACCGAATTATCGATCCGTACTCCGCGTACTCCGATTATCAAAGAAACCAGAATAACGACGTTGTGTTTTAAAAAACGCATAGAATAGAGGAAATGTGAAGTTTTCCATCAGATTCCAAAGGAAATGATCATTGACGCATTATAGTAAAAAGTAAAATTGCTAGAGATATGAAATGGCTAAAATTGTGATGCTTTGGTCTTTGTATACCTATATAAATAATAGTATAATAGGTATATAAAAATATCAAGCATGACAACTCCAAGTGTAAGATTGGATTTCCTCTCGTATTTTAAAAATGCATTTCATGAGTCGTTATCAAGGCATTTGATTTGATTTAATGGGGGCAGATAGGATGTGATGTGTGTGACAAGTCGCTACTTCTCAGGCTCTTCATAAAAAAGACGCAAAAGTTTTCTCTTTACAACAAGCAAGTGGTCTATATGCAGTAAGTACCAACAGGGTTTTACTTTCTACTAGTTTCTACTTCAACAGTAATACAAACAAAACCCAGAAAACCTGCTGCTACCATTTTATCCCGCAGTTGGCAGTACTTATTTATTTACTATCTGAATCTATACTATGTAATAATACCGCTACCAGTAGTATTGCTGATTCACTCATGGAATATATTTTATAGTATTACACTTCGTTTTGTGAGTAACGCAATTTTCTCCTATTTTCTTGAGCAGAAAACGTTTGGTGGTTGTTACGTAGGTATATAGTACCTTTAGCTTATCGGGCTACACTTTATAAATTCATCATAGTGTTTGTCTGTCAGCAGTTTGGTTCATTCCTGAATCCATGTTTTGTATACATTACAGTTGAATGTTGAAAGTTCATGTAGCAAATTATACATTGGCAGGTGTGATGAGCCTTGAGAGTAATCACAAATTACTTATTATGAAATAATTTTACGTTTGATCTTTAATTAAATGTTAAGTTACTGCGCTATCGAACATTTTTACATGTAGGAATAAGCCTCCTCCTATTTGCACCACTTTTATACATTTGTTTCAGAGTAATTTATTTTTAGAAAAAAGAGGCAGTGAAACGATAACATTTCTCAAAAAGCTTTCCTGCAGCTTGAAGAAGGCAGCGTATTATGGTGGTCGTTTCTCCAAAAGAAAGAAAGTTGTATGTTTTGTTGCTCCTTGTATAAGAGAAGAATGAAGAGAAAGAAACTTGCTTAAAGCAAGTGGTAGTAGAGAGCAAAATGGAGAATAGTTTACAACTCTTTTACGGTATCATCTCTCTTTTTTCACAACGACAAAAGAAAGACGATCGCAATAGCTTGGCTACATAGTTCACGAGAGTTAGTGAGGAGGACTCGCTGCTACCAAGCAGATACATTATATGAGATTTCCAGATATATTTATTGTATGACTTTTTCTGTCACTTTCTGTATCTATCTCTGCTTGGTTGACTTTTTTATGCTGTACAGATAGATAAAAAACAGTTAAAGATGACTATTGTGCATCGTACAGAGAACAATGAGAGGAACTGCCGGGTGGCTTGCTGCAGGAAAAAAGAAAACGCTTCCATTTCCAGTGACGTCATTAACATTTTTCGTTGTTTCTACATCATTCTTTTGGGATGCTGAATCGTGTACACTCTTTTTTACAAGTGTGTTTTCTACAAAACACTAAAATAAAAAGCAAGGAACTAACTATTCATTTAATTTTTCTTGTGGTCTGTAAACAATTCTCTATCATACAGCCTGTGATAAAGAATTCTCAACAAATTCAGAGAGATCGAGAGAAAGGAAAGAAATCAACTATGGCTGCCATCATTAACATCGCTGATTACGAGGGAGCTACTTCCTGTCGCTGTGATTAAATATACAGATACGCAAATACGTGCCCTACTAATTATGCGCTTGTAAATTGCGAAATTAAATAAAACAAAGTACAGATGACGATACTACTTATAAAGACAGACCGTCTTTATAATATAAGAAGGAAGCTGTAAGTCAACGTATGTAAGCAGCAATTTGTAAGCATTTGAACCAACGCAATTAGTATAATTTATGAAGTTCTCCGGTAACTTGAGACATGCACGAGAGGCAATGAGGATGCAACAACACGGGGTATCGCAACACCACAATATATCATCACCAAACAATTTAATATTATTGTACAAAAATTTGAACGTAAAAAAGTACACAGCTCCAGTTGTAGAAAAGAACATGAGAAATTATAAGCTTTTCGTTGGTTTTTCAAAGCGTGTGTTTTCGTTTCTCCAATATTTTTAACAGAAGGAGACAACAGTCACATACACAACAAGGTTGAATAGTTGTGTCCGGATGAAAATTTCCATAGGCATATGGGTTAGTTAAGACTCTGAGAGGAACACTGAAATGCGTACCAATTAATCAACTCGTTTATTTAGGATTTCACAGGAGTTTCCCTTCCAACATACCTTGTTATTAGGAAGGAAGGAAGGAAGTGAAGTTGAATATAACATGGCGAAAAGTGATTCCCTACTTTACATTTTCTCATGTCGCATGTCATCTTACAAGACCTATGGGGCTGCCAAGAGTTTGTTCTTAGTAGTTCAGGTTGTTGTTGCTCTAGTAGATTTCCCCAATGTCATTTTCTATGGTCTAGTATATGTAACCATAATCCAATGGATCATTCAATCTTTCACTTAATATGTACCTCTTCACCACATGGACTACTATAGTCAGGTATATTAAACATAAAGTGTAGATATACTACTTCATTTATAGCTCGTGAAATGGTCCATTTGTGTAAAAGGTAAAGAGATTTCAAAATGATTCCACTCCTCCCACGAGCCTCCCTCTCTCTGTCCTCATCTCTCCGTCATCAATACTCCTCAGGCAACTTTTCTATTTTCAGTACAAATATACCGTTAAAATGATATGCATATCCACACGGGAAATTATTATTTAGCACTCATATTTTATATCGTGCATCTTACTTTCGAATAAACTTGAATTAAATAAGCTCCTCGTCGCAATCCCCGTTCTTCGCTACACTAATAAATTGAATAGTTCCCAACTGCTCATACACCAACCATAAAAAAAAACAAGTCACTAGCTACATGTAGCAGCTTTGCCTACTTTTTGTAATAATTCGCCTGAAAAAAAGTCACCATTCACCATCGGTCTATCGTCTTCTTCTCGTTAACATACCGTCCAGTCTAGTTAGCATTTTGCCTCTGCTGCCTTGTGTGCCGACGGCTGCATGAGTGAATGGAAAATTCAACTTGTACATATCGTGGTCTAGCAAGTGGCAAAGTCATAAATTTAGAAAGGAATGGATGGATATGAAATGATTTATAGGGAAGCTACTGAATATGACATTAGGGTAATGCACAAAGCTCAAATCGGCCGTTAGGATAAAAGCTCTGAGGGCAAAAGCTCAACTATTACGGCTACATCATGTTGTTGCTCAGATTTTTTTTACTAATACTCTTCCGCACCCTGTAACCAAATCCAACGTCCTTTTCTTAGCTTTAAAATATATTACACTTACATAAATGCGACGATGATGAGGAAAGAAATCAGACAGAGCCAGTGCCACACCAGAAATAAGCGGACAAAAAAATTATGCGTTTTCCTTGCTTACTTTTAAATATCTATATAAGCTCTTGAAACCACTGCCATCATTCTCACAAAGCTGGGGAAACGTTGGTATAGGATGTCCTAAACTTGGTGTTCTTTCACTGTTGTTGTGCTACGCATATACAAGAGTGTCATACGTATTGCGTATGGTATTTTATATTGTTCATGCATGCAAAGACATCTCGTTGAAATGATACGGTATAAAAAAGTCTTTTTCTTGCCAAATATATGCATGCATCAAACTATTTTCCCAAAGTGGCTTATACGAACAAATACCAGAAAAATGAAGATGCTGTTACTAAACTGCATAGGCTTGATACGCTGATGATTCTCAAGTTTACATGTTTGTTTCTTCTTAAAAAATACAATATTTTTCCCTGCATCCTCTTTTAAAAAGTGAAGGGTAGCAAAAATAATAAGTAACCAGTTGACTTCCCCAGTCTTCAACCATGAAATAAATAACATAATGGATGCATATAATACACACGTTATGGTATAAAACGAAGAAAAATTATTTTCCCCTTTTTCGCCTAAACCGACGTGATCCCTACATTACACTCCATATTTTTCTTTCCCTGTGTTATACCAAGAAGAGTAACACATCCACATCCGTGGCGTATCTACTTGAAATTATGTGCCATGCAAAGCTTACACTTGCTTTTTCCTTCCTTCCCTTCCACTTGTCCAATGCAACATAAACGATAAATGTTGGTGGACGTAGAGTGCTGATGTCGTGTCTTGTGGAGGAAAAAAGAAAGCGTGCAAGTTAGTTAAGTTGTTTCTTTTTCTCGTTGTCGACATAGTGGTACGCTTTACATTTTTCATAGACCCTCCTACTTTTCCACTTTCCAAATGCTGGGCTAACTTTAGTTTACAACTCGTGTATAAAAGGAGTGTCCTCTCATAAATTTAAAAGTAATAAGCTTTCACATCAAGATGACTGAAACGCTACGGTGGTGCTATTGCTTCGATTACTTCTTTCAAAGTGGGCTTTCACAGCACTACTAAACCAACATTTGCCTGGTATTTTGTGAAAGAATGCAATGTTTTGATTCTGTTCACATCTCCGCATGTAAGAAGGAGGAAGGAAATGACACATTCGCCACACACACTAGTAAATTTGTTACAGAGAAATGGGAGTTATTATAATACATTGTTTTTGAAATATAACGATGATGGGTGGGATCCCTAGACTTTGAATTTGAATGCATTCTTTGAAAATGTATTCATCGATTTCAAAGAATAATGGTTACTCATTGGGGAGTTTCCCAGTACATCTTACTTACATCAGGTTGGATTAACATTATTCACATAATTTCTGATGCTCTTATGAGGGAAATAAACAATGCCTTTATGAGGAGAGTGGAGATGGAGAAAACCTGATGTTCTAATAACTGTATAATATTCATGACCGGTTGTTGTTCAAAGCCAGCAGGAAGTCAACTAAAGTCAACTACTTTTCACTTTTAATCTTTGCTGTTTTACATGTATTGTGTACTATTTGTTATATGCACTTCTGTTTTACTAGCAATGAAAATGTATTGATGCGTTATGTGAGGACAGGCAGTGGTTGAGAAGAGGGGAAGGGTGAATCAGACTCAATTACCAATTAGTGCCAGTCAAGAGGAAAACAAACGGAAATGAAGGTTTATGGCCACTTTCTCTCTTTTCTCTACTACTTTCCCCTTTTCTTATTGTTATTTTCTAGTCAGCTATGAAGTCGTGCTATGCAACCACAACTCTGCTCGTTTTTTACTACAAACTATAAACATTGATAGCTTGAGGCATGCATTCGCAAGACCGCTGTAGAAAAATACAGTGTTTCTCTTCAGCTTGATACTTTTCTAAATCATATCATAAAATGATTGTGTCTACAGTATTTATAGTGTTTGCACAGAAAGATATAATGTCATCATAATGTTAGCGTTATCAAAAACAGCATTGTCATCAGATTACTAGTTACGATTATTATAACCTTTGTTTGTATGTATTTTCAAGTGAAAGTAGAGAAGTGAGCATACATGGAGGTCGAAAACGTGGGTGAGTCAGTGAAATATTTGTAAACAGTAAACAAAACAAAATGTATAAAAGTAAAAATTGTACAAAAGCCTAGTACTCTAAAAGAAAAGAAGATGTCATAAGTAGCTTGTAGCTGAGGCAGCTAAAGTATAGCTCGAGCTACAAAACTACAAAACATTTCTTATTCTTCTTACTTTTTCTTTTCCCGTTTTGTCTGGGTAAACAAAAGGTTTTAGCGTATCTTTTCCGTAATGAAGTACATAAAGTTTCCAGTTGAAGTAATGATTATGATTACTTATGAATTGTTACAATATAAGCATAAAACATAGTGTACTTTCATCCTTGTTGCACTCGTTGCTGCAAACATAATACATACTAGTATTCCATTACCACCTTGGTTGACTTCATTGTTTATAGAAATAGTGGAATTTTAAGCCATATAAACACTTCTCAAATTCAATGTACGATTCGGGAGATTTTGATGTCTATTCGGTAAAAACATTTTTAAACATCAGAAGCCACATGTATCTTTGTACATGGAGAATGCTGTAAGATCTGCTTCTATGCAGTTTCTTTCTTTCTCCCTTGTATTCCATCATTTCACAACCAAGTATTTTGCACCCTGACTAGCTGTCGGTTTCGTGTGAAGTGAGTGACATTCAGGTGGCAGTTTCACACGACATCGCATTACACAAAATCTCCCGAGGGATGAATGTTGTACTCATCATGAAGAGCGCAAAAAATATGCTTTCGTTCATGTTTGAAGCTAAATATGAAACTACGTGTTGTGTCATGTATCCTTTTTTGTTAAGTAAAAGTGTACATAAGGGTAGATGACATGCTGTTTCTTCTTCATAGCATGTCGACTGCTTTACAAATGTTCCGTTCATATAATCGAAACTTTACACTTTACTGATTCTTTTTGCAGTTACATGTAAACATAACGAAAAGTGTGCCTTCAACAACATGTACCAGTCTACATGTGTGTGTCATAATTGAAATGCATTTTTAGAGACAACGTAGTGCACGAAATGTTGCATGATCCCAAATTACATGATGAATTGTATCAAAGATATTTTTCCGGGTACTTATGTACGGTAGAGAAACTTTAAAAACACCGCTAATATTGAATAAGATTCCATATAAGGCATCGTACAATTTTTGTATCATAATAACTGCATGCGATGTCATACATTCTTAATTGCAATTCTTCATAATATCTAACAAGAGGTCATGCAGAACGTTTTTGAACGTCAGTGAAAACATCTGACTATTGGTTTAATACATGTAAAGATGCTTTCTATTTTACTGATAGAAAGACTCCACTCCTAGCAAATTGAATTCTAACATTTAGAAGTTTTTCTTCTATTTTAAACAACTTACATAATACATTGTGCGTATGTACATATACTTGAATGAAACCACAACTTTCACTCTTCACTGATTAGAGTAAAATATCGTTTCGTCTTATACCGATGACACAAAAACTCATTGTTAAACTCGTTGAATGAATTTTTATTTTACAGACCACACAAAAATAACAGACCTAAACTAACGCATATGACATGTGTTTGTGCAGCTTCATGGAATTCGGATGCTTAAGTTCCCAAAAACGGAGGAGAATCGGATGGAAAGCGTGAGACGTAAGCTTCTATCTTACAAGCGTATACATACATTCCAGCTTTTCTGTCTTAAAGGCAAACGAGAAATGAAGTCTCTTTCGTGCATTAGCTGTCTTTCACTGAGCCACCATACTTTCCTTATGGTGGTGTTGCTTTGCCTGTCTATCTTTTTCCGCCGGAAGGCGCTTTTACACTTTATACTATGTACTTGTACTTACACTTACACACATGCATGATATTCTTTTATTATTCTTACCTACCTACATATATCACTTTACAAAATGAATGCATTCAATACAACAGGCCTCAGTAGTCAAACTATGCCACAAAGAGAACGTGTTTAGGAAAAAGTTGGTGTGTTAGCAATATTATGCAGTCTAGAAAACCTCTCAACTTGCACACTTTTCTCTTCCTCTCCCAAGTTGTCATTTATTACTTTACCTCTTCCCTTGCACACGAAAAAGAATTAAGAACGACTCCATTCTCTTATAGTCTCTCCTGACGGTGTGAGATTCCAAAGTCCCCGACCTAATACATAATTTTTTTTACCGTATTACAACGATTCGGAAGTACTAGTAGTTTAATCGTAAGTGAAAGAAACTGAAAAGTTTCTAAGAAATGACAAAAGGTAGATTGAAACATAACAAACATGCTACATTTTTTTAAACAGTTCTGATTATTATTTTAATTTTTGCCACCTCTTATTATGATCAAGTTTCACAAAAGTGTGAACGCTTATTGATATGTACTTTCCAAACAACTCCAGAGGTACTTGAACTGGAAGCATTTGTTCAAATTGTTAGGAAATTTAAGACAATACATAATATGAAGCTTGTTTACTCTCAGGTAAAATGAACTTCTTACACATCACAGTTTCAACACTTAAAATTTCCAACCCCATTAGACTTCAGTGTAAACAACCTATTATTTTTAGGAAACCGTTTGACAGTGGTACGCTACTTTTGTAAGATTTGGTCTTATTCATCCATTTCAAAGCATTGCTCGCACATAATCAAAATTTCCGACTCTGTAGAACACATGCCGGCCTAAGCATATTTCAGAGAATGTTGTGTTCATGGCTCCGTCCCACTTGCCCACACGTAGCTCACATCCCATCATCGCTTCATTTCTCGTTTCAGTTGGACTTGTCTCCTCAATTCCTCATACCGAATTCCAATCCCATAACTCAACTTTGCCACTAAAGTAGAAGTAGTGGCTGCCGAAATATAAGCTGCGTGTAATACCCTTGGTGGGTGGGTTACTCAAGCCAGGTTGAAGAAGCAGTAGTATTACAACTTACTACTAAAGAATGATGTAGAGAGAAAGTACAGAGAAGTTTGGGTAAAAGTGATTTTTTGCTCTTTCGTAAGGGAAACCATTTCACGCCAATGTATGATGTGCACGCATCGAGAATGTCTATCGAGAGAGCGTGAACACGTTTCGTTACCTAAATACTTTACATTACTGACGAAGTTACTTTTTTATTTCTTAGTTTCTTTCTTTCAACGACATCAACTTAAACCTTTACGAAAAGTGTATTCCCTGGTAAACCTTTGATATCGTTACACACGTGTTCTAGTGGTGAAAGTAAAATGCCTTTTGTAAAAGGCATTTTGTACATTATCGAAATTCTACGACAAAAGCTATCCGTTGAACAAGCAAGTGCTCAGAGTTAGTTGATATAAATACGTTTAAGACACACAGAAGAGCACGACATGCTACGGATCTGGCTTGAATCAAGTTTCTGTAATCTGCATGCAAATATCCCGTAAATGGGTAATCTCATTTACGATTATAATGTATACATCTATATGCTAAAAATGAAATTAGTGTCGTTTGCCAAAAACTCGAGTCCAAAAATACGGATTAAAAAAGGAGCTAAAACTCAAACAAAGATTTCATCGTTTGAAATTTACATTTTAATGAGAACATTTAAGTACTTTTGTGTTTGATTTGCAAGCATAGTTAATAAAAATCATTAATTTTGTGGGTGAGTAAGAGAAATCTACTACTTAGGCGATATTATGGTGAAAAGCCAATTGAGCCAACCGAACACACAAAATGTTTATTCTCGGTCTCTATAAACGCAACAGTTGATTTGTTACAATTTGATATGTGCTTTGGACTTTATTAGTTTTTTCCTTATACCTATGCAAATAATAAAGATATGTGTTTGAAATATTGATGTATTAGTTGAGCTAAAAGCAAAACAAGACGTAACTAAAAATGAAATAAAGTCAGAAAAATGTGTCCCAAACTTAAGAAAAAAATTTTGAAAGTACGTGACTGTACGCATACCTTACATTTGAAATACATTGGATAAGTTTCTATCTAAATTTCAGTATACATATTAGTTCGTATTTAGTTTGCTGCAACTGTATGATACGTACTTTTATCTTGTTAGTCGTTCGAAAAAAGATTTGTAATAATGCTCCATCTACAGTGGTAAAGAACAAAAGTGCATAAAGCAGAGTTCTCAGATGGTTACCTCCATCGAAACATTCGAAAATATATATCTACCCTTCAGCTTATCCCTCGAGAGACTACTCCCACCAAATATGTCCCATAAATATCAGAGAAAGTTTGCAAACCCCAAGAGACCTATAACAACAAAGCGATGAGAGAATTTTTCAAGTTGTTGTGGTTCATACGCAAGCATTAGTTAGCTTGTGGATGGAGGCATTAGTACAGTGAAACTTTCCAGATTTTTCTTTGCTGCGTATGTTTCTTCAATCCAGCCATCCATTTATAGATTAGCTAAGCAGTAAAAGTACAAAAATTCAAAAATGCAAGTCAAGCATCGGTATTCAACGTTTGCACCGTGAGCCCTAGGTATATTATGTGTCTACAGTCTACATTGCTCCCACTCAAATTAAACAAAATATTATTATGTATTTCGGTTTGAAACTACTTTGCTTCTCCATACTTTTCCTTGTAAGTCACATAAATGTAGATTCAAGTTTATAATATCTAAAACACACTACATCAACAGTTCTGGGACATAAGTACGTATGTATGTATGATCTAAAACAAATGAAATTGTGTTTATTATTAAGTGAAACACAGTTATTTGTGGGAACCATAGCATAGTCATAAAATCATCATAGATTTTAGATCAAAATCTATACAAAAACCTGAATTTGACACTGAGTCTGTTATATGTCGGTGTTCTTGCAGGTTTGTTATAATGTTTTTGTAAGCATACCGTTAATTTTTTAAATGTATTTATGTGCTTATTATGTGTCCGTTTTTAGATAATGGAGAACTTTAAGGAATAATCGGAAATGTGAAAGCAATTGTAATACACTTAATATACTTGACTTGGGCCCACTTGGGATCTGAACATGAAGCAACAACAGGAGACAGAATGACAGCTTCAAAGTGCAAAAGTAAAAATATATTTGTGAAAACATGTTCAACGCTTCCCATCACAATCACAACCAAACAAACTGACTACAGGAAAACCTTGTGTCAAATTACTGACATGGTTTTGTGTTCAGGTAGCTTCCGTATCGCATTCTTGATGCATACTTACACGTATTTAAATACATGTGTACATTTAAATACATACTGAGATATTCGGCGACTGCAGGATCCTTGGTTATTGTCCGATAAAATTAGGATTCAATGGTCCCTTCAACTCTCTTTCTAAATGTAGTAGTGTCTATTTTCTGGGGAACAACTCAAGAGAAAGAAAGGGATCACGTTGACGAGAAACAACTGACACAAGAATGTTTCTCTTTGTATACCTATGCATTTCTAGCAGTTTCTCGTATTTCTTTGCTTATCTAGCATTTGTTTTTTCAACAGTGTTTTTCCGTTCTACCAAATTATACAAAGGATGGCAAACTGTCAACATTGTGTTGTGCGAGTTTAACTTTATTTGGTGTAGTATGTATATGTATAGTAAATTAATAATAAGATGAAGTTCTCTTCCAGAAAGAAGAATGGAAAGATTACAACATGGTAGAAAGAAAAGCAATGTGATGAACACCTTCCGACCCTCCTTTTTATACAGTATTGATATTAACAGGCCTTACGACAAAGTAACATTCTTCCTTACACAACACAAACAAAATCACCTCAATGTAGAACGAGCTCTTGTGTTGTCGTATTGTTAGATACTTGTATATTTGTATACGCATGTAGCAATCAATTCCACACTTATGTCATCAAAATATTATATTATATAAATCAACAACGCAGTTTTCATTGCTATACTATAATGCAATGTGCATTAATTAAATACTAATTAAACCCACGTGCGTCTAAAAACAGAACTAATATAGCTAGTTTGACAATAGGGTCAATGAACGTTTTCCTACGCACACTTTGTAATGTATACAGTAAACGTTTTCCGTAATAACAATAATTATTATTAAAAAGACTGTTTTAAAATACATGCTTAAGTACCAGAAGTTAAGCAAACGTATGAAGATACGTATCTATCCACTAGTTTAATTCAAGCTAGCATCCAGACTAACTCACGCAAGCAAAAAGTGCCTCGTGTGGGCTTTCAAAGGCCCATCTCACGATCGCATAATAGTCACGATGATAGTGATGTTAAAACTCCAAACTAATTCCAGTGACGCGTTGCTGGCTAATTTCTCAGTTGAAGGGATAATAGGCAACAACATTCACAGATCGCTGGATACAACACTCTAATGTGTATTATCTCTTTATCTTTCTCCTCTTCTCACTAACACACACACACGCAATACAAAGGAAGATCAGTGAAGATGGCAGAATATATGGGAACGCTTTTTGCTGCTGTTTCTCGTGGAGCACAACGGTTTTTCTGTCTGTGTGTAAAAAATATACACTTGGCGTTCTCAAAACATTTTTGATCCTCTTTATACTGCTAATCTATAGAATGCAAGCCTCGAGCAAAAGCCAGCAATGTCAAGAGAGTATCCCAATGTTCCTACATTTCTTTCTGTTTTCAGAGACAAAAATAAGTGCATGCATATGCCTGCTAATATTGTTTTCGGTACTTTTGACTAGAGATTTCTCTTTTTATAGTCGAGTCAGCTTTACCTTCAGCATTTCACTGGCACAAAAGTCTAGAATGGTGGTATATGATTCCCAAAAAATATTATGTTTCTCGATTCTTCATATATATTTAAAAGCTGCTGTTGAGATTATTTGCTAATTTTAGCAATTTCTTGTCTCCCGCAAAAACTAATTCTCTGACTTTTTGCACCCTAAACACCACCATTACATTATCCTCCTTCCTTTATTACATTGTGGCTTTAATCTTTTTTCATACCACCTTGTTTTATTTTAAGAAACCACATTATTTTCAACACATTCGTTCCCGATTTTATTTTCTTGTAACAATATTCCTGCCTAAAACTGATAAACTTCTAGATTCTAGCGAATCTTTGTGCTTGTAAATACTAACCACAGTCATCCGAAATGAGGCCACAAACTTTTAAACGTTTATTTACGTAACCCATTTCCACCCTTAGTTTTCATGAAGTATTCTAACCACCATCGCAATAAAGCTTTTTAATAGCTTTTAAGGGAAGTCTATTAATGCCTTTAATTCGTTTAACATTGAAAACAAGAAAAATAATAAACTTGTAAGAGAAAAACATGTATGTAAACGTAAAGTAAAGAGTAGAAAATTGCACAAACATTTGAACAGTTTTCTCTTTTCAACCTCATCGGCTTTCTGAACATTTAAAAATAATCTGACGGTGGAGAATTATGCTGTTACCAGTTTGCAGTTTTCTTGACACTTGATTTAAATCCTTTTTCCAGAAGACATTGTGAGTTGCGAATTATCAACCCGCAAGAATTTTTGGAATACAAATGAAGGTAGGCCAGATTATCATATGCATGAAAAATTATTTTACAATAATCTGCTCTATTGTGTATTTACATCTGTGTTGTGGTCAATGCTCCCTCTGATTCAGCGTTGTATTTGGTTACGCCGTTATATGGACAATTTATTTATATCAGTTACATAATGTAACTTACATTACACGAAGCAATAGTACAAAAAAAAATAATCAAAATTCAGCACAGTCTTTTCTCTGGCCTATTTGCAAACAAGCATGATCATTTTCATCCTTACGGAGTGAGCTGCTGCAGAACAAATCACTGGAGAGACAAAACAGTAAATACGAGTGTTTTTTTGTAACTTTCCTATCGTTTTTTTTTTCTTGTAAAAAATTATATACACTTTTACAAAGCTATATATAGCTTATTATCCATAAAAAGCAATACAATTCCAAACTAAAAGCAGATACACTCTACTTGCTCTTACACATTTGCCTTGGATGTATGGATCAGTCTCATCACTACCACCACCAACGAACCTTGAAAGTAGCAACTGTACAAAAATCTAGTTAGAGCAACTAGCACGTATTGGAGTGGCACTGAGGAATCACATAAAATATCAAATGATAGCACCACACACCCGTAAAAAGTGGCACGAAGTGTGTATGCGTGGTTGAAGAGTAGTAGCAATATTGGCGAACTAATAGCTTGTAGAGTATATTATCCTACTACTGCAAAGCTCCCAAGTAGCCAAAAATTATGTCTATAAAACTGCTACACAGTGTACAATGTACTTACGCACGCACAAAACAACAAATGGTGAAAGCTTGTAGGCTTTAAAGAATATATACTGGGCATCTGTATGAATGTATCAATAGATAAGAATGGGTCACACTGTTGCAAATCTGGAATGGAATACTGGGATTTAATAACATCAAACTTATTGCGTCTTTTTGCTTGTTAACTTGATCTCATTCCTCTTGAATGAGCGGATGAAGATAGAATTTGATATGCTGCAGCAGCAGCAGCATCGGCGGTGGTACCTAATGCTTTTCTATAAACTAAAGTAAACCAATTCTTATAATGACCTGAGCAGCTCATTCCGAGCAAAGAATATATACGCTTACCTACCTAGATTTATGTGGTGGAAAAGAACGTAGTCGGCAGCCAATGTATATTTACAGTGGTTTTGGCAAAAGTAGTCATTCTATCTTTAGTTCTTGTTGGTGCTGTAATGGTGGTATTGTAGTAATCATATCGGAAGGAAACGTTTGAAGCTTTTGCGGCTTTTGCTTTTCTCTGTTCGCTAGTTTCTGTAGCTAATAAGCTATTGTCTATGGATGAGATGAGGGAGAGAAAGTAAAGAAAGTAAAATCTCAACGTAGTTAGTATACAGATACTCATATGTAGACACACTTACATCAGAACAAGAGTATTCTATTAGTATCAATATCGAAGTGAAGCATAAAAGAAAAAATACGTGAGGGGATGTGATCTGAATCTCTCACTGCAGTGATTGTTCTTGCTGAGGATACTATTGCTACACGGGAATCACTTTTTATGCCATGACGGTATATAAACTAAATTCTACGACGACTACTTTCACCGTTAAAAGTTTGTCTAGTTGGTTGAGCACCGTCGTGTCTACAAACCGACATGGTTAGAAATCTAAAATCGTCATCGCTGAGTTTGTAAAAGTGGGGACAATACTATCTAGTCTAGATAGTAAACTAGCATTTGAATGGCATATAATATCCCAGGCTATGCGGCAATATAAAACTAAAGATGATACAATGTACATATCCAATCCTGTTAGAATTCCAACCTAGCAGCAGCTTTCCGTACTTTGAATTTTTTCTACCGTTTACTTTTCTCTCCTCTTCCGCGTCCATTGTGCACATAATAGGTTATCTAAAAGTAAACGTGACCTCATTGCTGCAATAATATTTTAACCGTATAAAGCACACGCTTACTTATATTTTTTTTCCTTTTCATCATCTAAACCATCCCTAAAATCGTGCAAAGAGGTGCAACAGAAGCACAAAAGAGACAAGTAAAAAAGTTATTTCTAATTCATTTTGCACACGCACAGAATTCGTCGTGTCATCTCAAAGTATGTTTATTTAACATTTTATAACTTTTCATGTAACAAAAGTCCTCATATCAAGTTAAAAAACGACAAGAAGGAACAGCCAAACATGATTTCATCATTGTATTCCACATCTTTAATTTACTTCACTGAAGCAAACAACAAAGTTGAAATTATAATTGCACCCTTAGTCAAAAATATGCTGTAGATAATTGATTCGGTTCACGAAGATTGGAGTTTACGCAAATATAACACGAGTGTCGATTTTACGGTTAGCTGCGTGAATGAGTGCACGTGCCGTAGCCTGTTAGTGCTAATAAGAGACTAGTTTTCCATTGGAATGATCTTGTGTCGTCTTGATATCGGTTTGCGTATAGCATAGTTATGCATTAAGGTTTGCGGCATCATAAGTACATTTATATGTGCCTATCAGCAAACAACCTATTGTTTTTTGACAGTCGCACTTTATCATTGAGTCAATACAACAGATTTCTCGAAAACAATCAAACACACACACAAATTTCATCACAATAAAACTCGAGCGTGACTTTGCTGGAGCAGTAGTTTGTGAGATTTACAAGCTATTCTTTTCTTGTGGGCCAACAAACCGAACATTTTCGATTACGTTTCAAAACTAGACGTAATACATAAACGTATTCACGCTCCAAACATGTTTGTTTTAGAATTTGAGGAGAAGAGAAAGCCCTTTGATATTATTTAACAGAATTAATTAAAATCTGATTCGTGCGCAGTTCAGTGTATTGTTGAAAGCATGTGGAAATAATACAAGTGAGTATTTGAAATATAATTAACTCGGTTGGCTTCCAGTTTTAGATGATTAAAGTATTAATTTCAGATATGATGAGGCACAGCTTACCCGTACAAACTCGAGAAGAAAGTTTCTCTTTCAGTATAATGAATACACGTAGTTTGTAATATGCTTATTCATACTGGTTCTTTTAATCTTGAAGTAATTGGAGCATGATAATCCAGCTTGTTATTTAAAATGTTTTAATCTCTCTTTTCATCGTGCATAGAATTATGTTGAAAGTAAGTTTTGACTATGTACAACATTATTAACCTCTTAAACTTTGATATATCACCAACTGCATCACAGAAGTATATGGTTCCAGATACATCTACAATTTGGTTGTCACATAAATGTAGGTTTGTACACACCAAGCGAATCTAAACTTGGGTAATGTTTCTTTGTTACGTATTTTGCTTACCTTCTAGTCGCAAAGTTGAAATCCTAGTTTCCAAATGACGAAGCACAGTTGCTGGCACCGTCTCGATGAAATTATGGCTAAGATCAAGAACACTGAGTCTCGCCAAAGGAGCAAATAAATCCGCAGGGAGTCCACTCAACCAGTTGCCACGAAGTCTGAGAGAAACAAGTGAGACGAGATTTGCAAACACCTCTGGCATCAGTCGATTTAATTGATTGTTTGAGAGATCCAGATCCTGCAATGTAATCAGTTAAACGTACAGTGTTGTATTTTGCCAAGGGTTATTATCGTGAGTAGCGAAGGATGCTTTTTCTTACACTAGAGACGTGAGGCGTAAATCAAATTCGAAAGAAAGACTTGTTGGAAGACAAATGATATGGAATATTATCAAGTTAGATTAGAAGGGTTACAGAAGCTTCCTTCAATGGGTACATTCCCTCCAATCAGTGAATGTGATAAAGCAAAATTAAGTTTGAAGCTGTTAAACCTAATAGCAATGGTGTATGACAATGAAATTTAGGACCATAGCATTCACTGACAATGAGTGTGGAAGTAATGTTAATTTGTATTAGCACTAATTAGATAACTATAGTATGTTCATAAAGAGGCTTTCATAGAAAAGATAAATCCACCTACCCACCCACGTAAAAAAGGTATATATTTCGAGTAGATATTATTGTCAGGGAATGTGTTAGAGTCAAATGAAAAGTACATACATTGAAGCAGAGATAGAAAGTTTCACAGCTAGGTTATTTAACAAATTGAAAAGCAAAGTACTTTATTACACCGATAAGAAACAAGCAAAAGAATAAAATAGATCTCTCCGTTGTTCCCTTAAAATACAAAAATGATATTCTTTGAATTTCATCGGGAGAAACTCTCAGAGATAAATGTTATTTTTTCTTTGCAATGCCTCCTTTTGTTTCGGTGACATGTCTGGGTATATTTATCTTACTCATCACATCACCCGACAGTTATTTCAGTTGACATAAGAATAGAGAAAATGAAAAGGGATATAGAATATTGACCCAGCTCTGAATGAAGAAAGATAGACAGAACGGGGAAAGAAAACTAAAAACTAATAAATCTCCTTTTCACCTACACTGACGGACGGATACGCTCTCCAGAAAAAGGTGGGCTCGCAGTGTATCCACCTATGTGGATTTCTCAAAGGAGGAAGTGCCAAAAATATGCTGTAGAGAATCCGAACATCTTACTCATTCAACACATACGGGGTCTGGGTGTACATATGAAACAGCACATAGACACATCTAACATTTTCCATCATATGTACAGCAGTAGTGATGTTGATAATATTCTCTCCGTTCCTCAATCGTGTTTTCTCAATTCGCCCCTTACTTTCTCCAATGATGTTACAAAATAGATTTCAATATAGAAAAGAAATTTTGATACTATTCCATTACGAGGGAGTCATATGAATACTATAGACTTTAATATTTTGTGTCTACTCGCTTTCGCTATGCGTTAACAATAATAATATACTTTCTCAGTATTTCTATCACATTGCATCATCCTACGAAAGAAATGTGACCAGGTTCATTCATGTAGCAAATCAATATGCGAGATATACATATATATCAATACATCAAAAATATGTTATTCTCAGGGTATATACATCAAAACGATAAAAAAAAACTTTCCTCGAGCGACTCTGCTTCTCTGAAAGAAATGAATGCTCTATCATATAGCATTTAACGAAAAAATATTTGTGCAATATGTATAAAGATACGACGGACCTACAGTTGGCCAGATCATCTCATGTATAAGTTTTTACAGTATAAGCCCCCACGGGTCCACTCCACTCTACTACTGTTCATTTACTTTTCCGACAGAGTACAAAGGGAAACCCAGGAACAAAAAAGCGAGACTGCGAAAAGCAACAGCAGCACCAGCTGTCTCACATTCCAAATCATCCATGGACATTGCGTGGCAAGGTGAACGTACATATTATGGGGAAAGGAACTCGAAAAATATATGCATGCACGTAAAAATCCCTTAAAGGAGTACGGCATAATGAGAGAATTGTGACGCGACTGTGGGGAGTTCCACTATCGAATGGGTTTCTATTCTCTGTGTGTAAACGAAAAGTCCCTTGTACCACTTCCATAAAATTATCATCCATCCGGCAATTGAACATTCTCCCAATTTCCCAACACCAAAAATTATTCTTCCAGCTATACCATCAAAAGTTGGCTAAGTGTGTATACACAATCATTTCCAACGAATTATTCCGGTGGCATACTACTACCACTCTCTGTGAGTATCTGTCTACCAAGCAAAGCTACCTATACATTATGTACAGTGAGAAAAGGCTATAAAGGATCATGGCAAATTTCCCGCTTTTATCGTTCAACGTATTCATATATTCTTTGTTCGGTTTCTCTGTGCCAGTATATTTAGCGTAGTAAATAAAGTAATGGAGAAACGAAAGGAAAATATATGTAGATATTTTTATGGGAACCTTTTACAAGAAAAGCAATTGATGCATTTTCATCCGGTAAATGCCAACTCCCACTAGTGTTCCATTTCTTATCCTCTTCAACGAGATGTTGGGTAGAACAAAAAAATAGAGAAAGGGAGAGAGACAAGCAGACAGAAATAAGGAGTATGACCCGAAACAGCCGGATGCAATTTTGAAAGGAAGGTGGCGGCGGTGGTGGTGAAAGTATTGAGAGCAATATTAGCTATATTAAAGGAGAAAACGGTGGTGCTGTGTGAAATATGTACTGTAGCAAAAGAAAGGAAATAAGTGAAAGCATCTGTGCTACTGATAAACATACACAAGCAAGTTAAAAGTGGCGGCTGTTTTTGGACAGAGTATAAAAATACATAGGGCTCTATATAGACGGTATATGTAGGTAGGAGAATCGAATCGCATGGTTTTAGGAGATTGTAAATGAAAGGATTGAATCCTCACTCGGCACGAAGAAAAAAAAGAAAAGGGAGAAAGGCAAGTAAGCTAAAGCATGAAAGAGGCAGTCACTGCTAAAAAAAAAAGGGGAAACAGAAGCAACAGCAACGGCAGGCAAGTGGCCAATGTTGCAAAAAAAGAAGAGCGTGGAGAGAAGAAAGGGAAGAGGATAAAAAAAGTACAAAGGGACGACATGTGAAAATGTTTGTATGTAGAGACATGGGTATTGGTATTAGTATTTTTTATATTGCATAGATTTCATTTTAGCAAAAACATTTTTATTGTTAGAAAATATATCTCCACTCAAGTGGTAAGGTCGATAACATTAGGAGGGAGTGGGTTGCTGGCTAAGTTTATAAGCATGATGCACACATTATTAGGGAGCGTAAACTTCTTATTGGTTTCGTTTGTGTCTGTCCGTCTGTCCAGACGATATCTTTCGAACGCGTTATCGGATTTGCTTCAAATTTCGTGCACTAGCACCCTAGACAATGAGTAGGAAACCTATTGATTTTCAGGCTCCTAGTTCAAGCACCTGCAAAATGACGGCACCTTAAGGTACCTATGATTGAGAATTCAGGGATAAATGTGGGCTAGGAGCCTGAAAATAAGTTTACGGGGGTTTTCGATAGATATTAGATTTCGAATCTTTTGTCAGATTTGACCTCTGAACGCCCCCTGGCGGCGAATTCTACTTTTTAGTGATAACAACGTCCTAGGGGACTGAAAATCAGTTTCACGGCGTACTTTAAGGGGTAGATTTAGAATTTTTTGTCAGCTTGTCAATTAATTATGGTTGTTTCTTTGTCAATGGGTGCTTAGTGCTTACGCTCCTTCGGTACCCCGATTTTACCGGTTTATTGAGTTGATATATGTAAGATATATGCATATGAAAGAGGAAAAGACTAACCTGCAAGCCTGCAAGATGAGGATGAAAAGAAGTGAGCACCTTTAATCGGTTGTTCGAAATATTTAAATGCTTTGTGTTTGTCAGCCCATTGAATGTGTCGCCATCAAAGGATTCAATATCATTCTCTGACAAATCTAGATAAACCACAGAGGTCAAGCTGGCGAATACATTGGGTGGGAGGATGCTGATGGGGTTCCTCTTTACGACAAGTCGATGGAGTTTAGGATAAATTTTGAACTGTTCACTCGTGAGAAAGCTCACATTCGTGTCACTCAGGTAAAGGTCCATCACAGAAAAGTTTTTGCTCGGGTGATTCTCAGTATAAAAGTTAATCAACGGGTTGCCGCTCATGTTGAGTAAGAACGGGGTTGTGATGAACCTCTCGGAAAAGGCGAATGGGACCTTTTGCATGGCGTTCCCTCCGAAATTGAGCTGTGTCAGAGACACATTTTTGACAAAGTCTGATGATATTTTTGAAATATTGTTTTCACCAAAGTCAGCCACTTCAAGGAGCGGCATGGATTTTGCGAGAGAAAGCCCAGATATTTTACCCAGGCCATTGTCAGCCATATCAAACTGCTTGAGTCGTGGTAAGGAGATGCGATTCAAGTCCAATGTGTTGATACGATTCCCTGACAATGTTAATACTTCCAGATTTGTAGCGTTAACGAGAGCCTTGTAGGGAAAGCTCGGGATCCGATTATTCCGAATATGAAGTTCCCTAAGGGCTAAGTGCGATTTGATGGATGAGGAACTACTTGTGACGCTGGTGGTGCTAGCACTTGCCCGATTACTAATACTTGACATTTGTTCCCCTCCAGCATGATGATTGGCAATGTTGGCACTTGGATTGAACACAAAGTCTGGGATATGAGTGAGGGAATTGTCGCTGAGTCGTATCACGGCAAGATTTGGATTTCTCAGGAAAATGTTGGTGGGTAGAGACGTTATCCGAGATGCTTCTGCAGCAAGGAAAATAATTTTAGGAAACCCATATAGCGTTGCTTCGTCAAGGTCTGTCAAGTTATTTCCAGAGATTTGTAAAACGGTTACAGATTGCATTTCAACTTGTCGAAGCGTAGAAGCTGTTAACTGATTTTGACGAAGGTCTAATTCCTTCAATGCAATCTGGATGTTTCCTCCAACTATTCCTGGAAAGAGGATTCCACCGTGGAGCATCATCGACGCATACCCACCTCCTCCAGACGAAGAACGAGAGGATGAACCACCACTTGGAGCCCCAGCACCGCTATTACTTGCGCCACTGCCACCAATGCTGCTCCCAGCTATCCCCCCATACTTTTCTCCACTATTACCCACATTCCCATATCCGTAGCTGTTGGGACCACTCAAAACATGAAACTCGACCAAAGAATTACAGCATATTTTCAGGATTTCTAGCCCACTCACATGGAAAGTGGTGGTGTAGTCAACGGTGCGGAGTCGATTGTATGAAAGATCTAAAATGCGTAAACTTCTCAAGTTTGCAAAACTACCTTCTTCCAACTCAGATATTTCATTATGTGATAAATTTATCTCTTCGATAAATGCCAGTCCCGAGAATACTGAGCGGCTCACGATTTTTATCATGTTGTAACTGAGATCAATATACTGGAGGGCTTTTGTATGTGAGCTGAAGCATTCCTCATGAATCCAAGTGATATTATTCCGTTGCAAGTAAAGCCGTTCCAGGGCTCGTAGCCCTATGAACATTTGAGGCGTCAATTTTGTGAGTCGATTACCTGCAGTGAGTAATACAAGAACAAATAAATTACATACTAATAAAAGTGAAGATGTCCTTTTTCTATTATACTTTACAATGCTAAAAGAATTACTACTAAATAAACATGATTCAAGATAATAAATAGTAATATGATAATGTGATAAAGTAAATAATGAAAATGCTCTTTAGTCTAGTGTCTGAGAACATTGTTCAGCGATTTCACACTTGCCAACTTTCACTGGTTATTTTAGTAATCATTCACATTATTACAGTCAAAGTTTGTATTAGGAATAAAAGTGGCAAAAATAAAGTCTTACCGGCTAAAAAGAGGATGCTCAAAGTGGTCTGGTTGGAAAATGAAGCATTCTCTATCGTATGAATAAGATTGTGACCCAGAGAAAGCGAGGAGAGCTCCGTTCCCGGTAGCATTTCTATCGTCACTCTCTCGATATTATTTCGGGATAAGCTAACATGCCGGATTCGTTTAAGAGTGTCGAGTCCTCGTATTCTCGTTAATTTATTATTTTCCAAATGAACCTCTTGCAGATATTCTAGTCCATCTACGACACCCGGCTCAAGGCTAACGATCCTATTGTTTTGGAGGCGGAGTTCCCTGAGACCTTTGCAATTCTGAAAGCTGCCAGGAACTACTTTTGTCAAGAGGTTTCCATCCAAGCTGAGTGATGTAAGAGCATCATTATTTAGAAACAGATCTTGGGGCAAATTTGATAAAAAGTTATCACTGAGGCGCACTTCAGTTAGATTTCTTAGCGGGGAGAAAACTCCAGAGTCAACCAAGCGTAGTGCATTCCCTTGTAAATAGATTATACCGATTTTGACAGAGTTGAGAAATGTCGGGCCTGTCAACTGCAGAATATTGTTCCCATTGAGAAACAGTTCTCTCAACTCGGGCAGATTGTTGAATAACCCTTCACTCACAAAGTGCATATGGTTGTTGCTCAAGTCAATGGACGTCAAACGGGTGTTATACCTGAAAATTAACAAAAAATTATGTACATACCTATACGTCATAATACGTATAGTAGTTATTGCATTCACAAGTCCATGCTCTCTCACTGTTTCTTTTAAGAAAATGAATACCGTAGACATTACATGACCTACAGCTTTGATTAAGCTACCCATATTATTTGTTTATTCCTTACTCGCTTGGTTAGCTTTAAATACTCTTTTTTTTACCTGAAAGAATCTGATGGTAAAGCAATGAGCTTATTATGACTGAGGTCGATTGATTCTAGTTCTGTAAGGGACGAAAAAGCTTCTTCGTCCACCATTTCGATGCTGTTGAGGTGTATGCTGAGTGTCCGCAAGTTACCCATTGCTGCAAGTGTAAGGTACAATCATGTCATGTCATAAAATGAGACTTATTATTATGCTAAGATGACGGAAATTTTTCCATACATAAATACGTACCTTGAAAGCTGTTACTGTCCAATTTTCGAAGGTAGTTTGAATTCAAGTTCAAATACTTGAGCATTGGCCACTCTAAATTACGGTTATTATTATGATAACTGCTACTGCCGAAATTGCTGGCACTACCACTATTGCCAGTGCCACTTGAAGACGGGTATAAAAGTGAAGATGAGCTTCCTAAAGATGATCCAGAGGATGACGATGAGGATGACGAACTCCCATATCTGATAACACCAAAGGAGTTGCTCGATGATGATGGAGATTGGGACGAAGCCAAAGCCGCCGGACTGGCAGACGATAATGATGATAATGATGCTGATGAAAGCACATTCAGATCAGAAATTTCATTCCATGCGAGGTTAAGCGAGCCCAAAAGTCTCAGTCGACGAAGTGGAGAATATGGAAATGTCTTGAGTTTGTTCTCTGACAAGTCAATCTCCATCAAAGTTTCCTCCAAACCCCAAAATGCATGTTCTGATATATTTTCTAGAAGGTTTCCTTTCAGATTCACCTGTTAATCGTCAAGTATAATTAACAGTCGGTAATCAACACATGAAAATATTAATACTTATAACGCACAAAAAAATCATTTTTGCTTGATCTGGTTCTTATTGTATGAGGAGATTAGAATGGCTGGTTATTGTAAATTTTCCACCTTTATTCTTTAGCGATATGAAAGGTAAAAGTAACTTACCTTCTGTAACAGTATATTATGAAAACTATAAGATCCAAGCTCCTGAATTTGGTTCCCTTCAAAATCCAGTACTTTCAGCCTTCTCAGTGTGGAAAGTGTAGATTGAGGGATGAATTTGAGCCGACCAGAAACGATTGCCAGGCTCTCTAAACTCTTTGACAGTCCTCTGAGACTCCCTTCTGATAAGTCTTCCAAGGATGAATGTGACAACTGCGAAGGACAATTATTTATTTCAATCATTAAACCCCATGACTTTATGTATGAAATTTAGCAATTTTGCATGTTTGTAACATTCATCGCATCTTCCAATCTCACTGACATAACGTCGCTGTAACCAGAGTTTGTTCTTATGTGCGAGTCCCATTAGCGAAAAAGAACATTATACACTTTAGTGATTCATTCATAAAATAAGAGATATAAGGAAGGTGCTTTGCTTTCTCTTCTAGCTTTCCCGCTAGTTGCTTGACTAATGTGATCAATTATTACAGTTTATGAAAACAAAATAAAAACCGTTTTTATAAAGTAATGCGTTAACACTCATATCAAAGGAGCATATTTTCTCCTTATCCAAAGTCTTTGTAAAGTAAATGTTAAATTTTGCCCTATTTTGTGAACCCGTTATGGATCCTCTTTCCAATTCTCTTTTGTTTTATCGTCTACTCGAAAATACTAGCACTAGTCCCAAATACTGACTACTGTTTTGGAGGGCAGTGAATGAGAGAAACAGAGAGACAACAAATCTTGGATAATGAAGGAATCTGTCTCCTACCCGCCAAGTGCCAACGAGCTTAATGGACCAATTTAGATTAAAAGCAACTTTCTCTCAATTCACTGACTCCGTTTCATATAAAGCTATTTTATTTTATGTGGGTGAACAACCATGAATGGCTTCATGCGTAGTTCTGTATTGCGAATGTACCCATATTACATTGGTATTAGTGCGATGAAAAATATTGATCATGCTTAATCTTATATGTATGTACCCTGTACGATTCTCAGTTTTCCAGTATCACTAATGCATAATTAAATGCATTATAGTGTATAACCTTTTGATTTAAAAACGTTCCCGGATAAATAGTTTAGTTAGTCAAAGGCTTCCAATCTAGATGTAAACTGGGTTGAATGTACGAAAAGCCTACAGCTATACGATGGTTATTCTTCTCCGTCCACAGAAACGTATATTCCTAAACGAACGAGTAAAAATTGATGCATGAGTGTAATAAAGTTTGGAAATGCAATCTAAACTCTAAATCCGGTAAAATTGCCAAAAACCATGAGCTAGTTTCTCTGTCTACTGCTTCCAATTCCGATCGAAAAAGCATTCCTAATTCCTATATGATACTTTTAACTTTCACATCCAATAATTAACTATGAAAGCGATACTATTCATTGGATGTCAATGAACTTCATTGTTAGGAATACAGCCTTACATTCAAAAACTAATATATAGGCCCAAACGCAAACATTTGAGCTCCATCTTTGTACTCTGTAACCGATTCCTGACTTTTGTGTAGTATTATCATGTAGTCATCGTTGACAATGTTGTACTTGGTATATATTAGTTTTTGTTAAAAATGCACAACAGTTTGTGGCCTTCAAAAATTACTGGTGAACTATTAAACTAACACAAATTAAAACTACATTTCATGTCAAAACCATGCTTGTACATAAAAGTATTGCACCCAGTCGACCATAGTGCCAGGAATAATAAAGCAATAAACCAAAATCTGATATTTTTGGCTCTGTAATATCCGTTTTATCCAACTGATGATAATAAAACTCTCGCATACATTTGTTCAATAAAAGTTGTGTTAATAATTTTTCAGACATGTAGAGATACAATTTGCGACTAAAAATGCAGCGTAATAATTCAGTTAAAGTTCGTAGCTCAAAAAGTTCTTTCAGAAATTACATTAAACTTCCCACTTTGGTCTAATAAAAGTATATTCTTCTTGTGTACATATCGCATTTGGTCATCCGTTTACATTAACACAAAAACGATGAAGATTGTGAAGGGGAAAGCAGAATGTCTCGTAATACTTGGTGTACAAAATATTTATTGCGTAACATCTTTGAAAAAGGCAAGAAAATCTTCTTAAACAAATATTTTTCAACTCGATGAGCATGCATCATGTTTGTCCATTATGTAAATAACTTTCCAACCTAGAAGGAGGTTTTTTATTATGAGTCTTCTTACGTCTATGGTCTCCTCACTTTGGTGATAAGTTAGCACTGCTAACTTCAAGATTACTATGAAAATCTGTAACCCTGTTCATCCGGAACTTGTTTCGCTTACTATGGCTAAATGTTAAATGAATTCAATAATCTACGCTAGTCCATATACGTAAAGAATTTTGAGAACTCTGCATTGCACGCACGTTAACAATGTTTTTGCACTAAAAATTGACAATATCCCATAGTTGGGTTAGAAGTAAGAGTTGCCTTTTAAACGCATAAAAACTTTCCTGAATAAAAGATTGGAATTGAAGGCATTTCCTATCATACATGTTTAATGGTTCCTTGGATATGGTGGTGTGTTGTTTTATTAGCTGTTATTGCTTTTTATTCCTGTTTAGGATAGGAGCGTTTCACAACGGTTATTCTTATAAAGAAAATTTTACTTCACATAATGCTTTCTAACGAACCAAAATTCGACTGCACGCAGGCTTATTTTTTGTTTCGATTCATGGTGGTGTACAAGGTATGAAAATTCCGGAAATTGAACCAATTCGCCTTTTCTTAGAACTGACGGTTTTCCAAATTTTATGTGCAACAGCCTTCCTTTTTCTTTTCCTCTAACTTATTAAATAAAATTGCTACTACGAGTAACTATTTCTTTCACATTTTATCATACAAAATGCTGTAGTGACTTTAGATATATGACTGCACATTTCAGACATCAAAGAAAGTCCTCTATGCTAGTAAATAATCACAAGCCGTTTCCCGACATCAAAACAAGTACCTAAGTGTATCTATTTGCAAACAATTCAATAACATTTTTCTATCATCTCTGTTTGAAACTGGCATTCGCATCGCATACACATAGATATGGTATCCTATCAAGATGGCAAATATCTGTATGGCTGCGTTTCGTTCCTCCTACAGTCAACGAAGAATATTTCCATCCGGTACAACTGTCTTTGGTTTATTGTTTGTCATTGTTGTTTGTTGAATACAAAACATTAGGACAGAGCAGAAATAATTTACTTCAACAAATAAAATAGAATTAATGCCAGGATAAGCAGCAGGAGCAGACCAACACATAGTGGTGCAGCAGGGAGTGCAGAGTATATGTATTTCTAGGTATTTTCAGTTGTTTAGTTATTGTTTTTTCCAGAATATATCAACTTAAAGAAAATTATTGCGAGACAAAAGGCATCCGGTTTTATCTACAAAGGCCTGACATTGCTTTCTTCAGTTTGCTGTCCCCGTTTTTACACAAACATATGAGCTGTGTGAGATTTATGTGGTAGAAATGAACTCAAGTTGCACTAGTCAGAACAAGAGTGGAGAAAGTAAAGAGAATATACAAGAGGCAGAGAAAGAAGTCCACACAAACACAATATTTTTCACAAAACAAAATCCACCACCGCTGCCTTTGTTTGCCTTGTTTTTCTTTTATTGCAAAAACGAGTATTGGTTCTGTTGAATGATATTCATACAATGAAAATTCCCATGTATATTGCTGCATACCTATGTGATATCGCTGAAGCGTATATGTACCTACATGCTCCAAAATAAACTGACATTTCTAAATGTATGTATAAATAGAAAGAATGCACACATGTTTATGCTTTCTCTTGTCCTTCCATATATTATGGAGCCCAGAGCCTCTGATGTCTTTTCTCTATTCCACCTACCTTTCATGCAGCATCCAATCTAACTTTACTTTATAGCGAAATGGCAAAAGGCATGTTTGCTTTGTAAGCTTTTGTTTGACTGAAACAAGGAAATGGTTACAGTCCACTGAGTTTTCCTTTTTGCCAAATGGGTGCTACGGCTGCTGCTACACACAGGGACAGAAAAGATGGGCATCAGGCTTGGATACCATATTATGCATATATAGTGCATCCGTCAGTGAAAGAATATATGCTTACATATTTGGTCTCTACTATACTTATAGTTTATACAAATATATGATACAATAGTACCCACAATAAAATACAATAGAGAACAGTCGTTTGAAATATATATCCCAAACGACAAAGAAAATTTTTGAATCCACAAAATCAGAAAACACACGGGAATGAAACGAGGATTTACTCTAGCAAATGATTCTTTCTTTAGACTTTTATTTTATATCCTTTCTTTTAACTCTTGTTCGACTTGAGGGCGTATTACTTGACGGCTTAGAGACGTAAGCCTTACCAAAATTGTTTGTATGCTAAAAACTTTTAAAAGTCAAATTATATCATGTCATATACATTTTTTCATGTATTCGCTACTGTTGGATGTCCAAATATTGCTGCAATGTATATAAAATTATAATACACTCGAGGCATTTTGCGGAAAAGAAATCCCAAAGTCTTACTTAATGTCAAAACCACAAAAGTCCACTTCACAAATAAAGTCATTTCTAGGCATCCTGAGGAAGTACGTAAATCTAAGTTTGTGTTTTTGTGGTGAAAGTAAACTACAAGAATAAATGTCGCCCCCATCTTTCCGTACAAACAGTGTAGCGAATGATTTTTTTTTGCTAAATTCAAATGCTGAGAAAGGAACAAAGCGTGGATGAAATTTTAGTTTGACCTACAAATGAAAATGATTCTTTAAAGCAATTATCGTTTATCTGAGGGAAAGTTGTGGTGACTTTATGTGTAAAGGAAATTGTATAATACAATTGGAAAGTTTGAAAGAGGGACAATTTGTTTTTACGGTTTTCCAATATAAAGGGCAATCTATAAGAAAACGGAACAAAGTACCTAATCGCTGGGCCACAAAAGATTCTTTGCAAATCGTCTGAATAAATTCATTCTGGTAAAGTAAGTCCGTAACTCTATCAAAGATACTGTGCAGTTCGTGCAACTGACGTAAAATAGCAAGGTATTCATCCATCTATAACAATATGTAATAGTAATCGCAGTAAGTCACTTACTTGTACGTGGAAAACTGGGCTTGTCACATTATCCGTCACCCCGTCAGGTAGGACTGTAGCTCTCGCATCCAAATCATACACACTGTAGCTCTTGACAGGTCCATTTAATACTTGAAGAGACTTTTTGAGCGCAGGGATATCACTCCCAGAACACTAGATGAACAAATTCAACAAGAAAATTTGGTTTATAAAAGAAAACTAAGGAGCAGGATGAAAATTACCAACACAAAATTAGTTACAAAGATACAATACGTACATAGTTTTTCAAGATTCTTAAATTATAATAAGGTACTTTAGGAAGATAGTTAAATACTGTAGTATTCTAACCTGGATATGAAGTTGATCATCAAGAACAAAGCAGGAACAATATGGTATCTCCTGATATGGAGGACAAGTAATTTCACCTCGAACCAGACCCACTGGGTTCATTGTGACAAGAAGAAGAAGAGTTACAAAAACAATCTGGTTACTAAACCACCGACACCTTTGCCAGGTGCGGTGGAAGCGAGAAGAATCATCACTTGTGCCATTATTATCAGCAGTACAAAAACCACCATTAGTACGAAGGATACTAGTGTCACAACCAACAGCGTCAACGCGACTTCCATCACTTCTTCTCCTACTGCTGGCTTCAATAGCACAGGTCGGTGATGAGGATGATGACGTACTTATCGTACATCTTGGAGGCTCAAACAACCTGTTTCCATCCAAGGCTTTGGAAGGAGCTGAGAAGCTGTTGGTGTCAGGGGATGTGGGTGACGCAGTAGTTACAGCTACCCAGCCAGTCATCATAGTTGTCGATTCCTTTATTCTCTTGTGAAAAGCCATTTTCTTTTCTTCTTAATACTTTTCTGTAGTTTCCTCTCTATTATTACTTTATCCAAAAGAAATTTCAGAGAGAAGAAAAGAAAGTTTTCCTTTTACGGCGGTTGCGATAAAAACAATTCCTTTTAGGAATGAGGATCTATTTCACTTTGGTGGCGGCGGTTGTGTCGATTTTCTTCTTCCTTTTCAAGCCTTCCTTTAGACAAGACGCAATCAATGATACGCCAGTTTTAAGCAAACTATGGAAAACTCTGCTTTCAACCATCGTGCTTTCTCCAAGCCAAAGAATTGTCCATTGTTTTGTTTCACTTTACACCAAATCACGTGTCACATGCAGTAAATGTCTGTAAATTTAAAACAATTAGTTTCGTTGAATCCAACATTTCCGAAGATTGTATACAAAACAGTAGGATATCGACATTGATTCAAATTCAAGGTAGTTGTTTTTAATAGTCGATGTGGTAATTGTGACTCACGTTGGAATAACTCTGTCTTATGAAGTGTTACTGAGATCGACAAATGTTTGTAACACTCACGCTTGGACTCATAAACTATGAATGCTCAGCTCACCTCTTTTCTCCAAGAAAACGATGATTTGCTGATAGCATACGCTACAGACTGGATAATGATGATGTGGTGCTTTTTCTTTCTTCAAAGGAGAAAAACACTTTTTTCTCTTTATTCTTTAATTCAATGCTAAAAGCAAACTTTTTCTCCGTTTTAAAAACTTGCAAAAATTGTCTGAAAAGTCTTGGAACTACGTATTTTTATATCTGGAAGAAGTAAACATTCACGTGAAGATAAAAGTAGGACGACGATAATGATGATGATGTTGTTTAGCTGGCTCGAGTCCTCTTTCAAGTTGATTTTTCAGTTTAACACACATTCTCCTTTCTTCTCCTTTTCCTGAAACACATCAAAGAAGGAATGGAAGATTATTATTGTGTAAGTATGCATATATTCTCTGTTTATATATATTATTATGTAAATTTACGTCTACAAGTTAGGTTTATATCATTTGTATGCCACTGCTTGTATATATCATCATGATTACAGCAACTTCTTTGCTTCGAGTATTAATATCTCCAAATACCTGAGAGAAAGGGAATTTCTTGTTTTTACATTGATGATTGAACGTGCCTTTTCGTGGGTTTTGCCTGTTTGTTATTTGCAATATCATCATGCACCTTTTCCATATCTTGCAAACAACCAAGCCAAATAAGAGTATCTTGTTTTCATTTTACAACAAGAAAGTTACACTTATTTGCAAACAGTTCACTTCACTTGGCGAAAAAGAGGAAATTTTGACTGGCACAATTTTCAGCAAGAGAAAGTTCGACCAACAACAAGCACATTATTTATAATAATATGCATTAGAATTCTATTACCGCTCCTTTTAAAAAAGTTTCGTGCGTCATAACAAGCTTGACTTTTCCCCATCGGTATGACCACGAATGTATGTGAATCAAATCACAAAAAGGATGCGAGAATGTGAGCGAACAAGAAAAACGACTGAATGTATAATCATTTCTGGAAATAATATGAATGCCCTCGCAGCTAACTTTTGTTAAGTTGGTTACTTTTCTGCTGCTCAAAAGTACGAAGAATTGAAATGCAAGTAGAAAGTTTTATTCCACGTAGTCGTTTTTTCGTCAAGCCTTCTTTGTTAGTTTTTTTTCGCCATATGTACTTGTTGGTTGTGCTGAGCTGTGCTACTGTCCCAGTTTTAAACAATTCAATCCACTTGACTGAAGTTGTTTTGTTAACAAGTTCTTTATAGTATACATATTTTTCACAGACATAACGACATCTATGACATCTCTTCTTGTTGACTCCCTCATTGAAGAATTTGTTTAAAGAAAATTTTAATACTAGACCATCTGTACTAAATCTGATTGGGCGAGTGATTTGTAAAAGTATCCAGAGTCTGGAGTAAACTGATTCACGCATAAAACTTGCTTATCTTTTGCATGACAATTGAGAAATGTTGTTGTTGTGTTGCCTGAATTTGAAGAAAACTAGTTATGTCCCTTGTGTTGGCTTCCAAGATATTCTATAAAACTTTATAAAACATGGAAGCGAAGGGCTGAGGGATTGGTGTACATGTACAGACGACAGTTTCTCTATAAAAAATAAATATCATTTCATTTTGGTGCAACTTTCTAGAGCATTTTGATATGGGGCTTATTTTCAAGCATTTGAACTAATTTTGAGAGAAAGATATGGAGAGTAAACAAGGTTCACGAGTTTTTGATGAGAAGTATTTGCAGATTCTTACCATAGTCGAATGCAAGTATTCTTTGTTTGCTTCTTTAAAAATCATCTCGTCTTCCAAAAATCGATTTAGTAGGTTTTAGAACGACTCTGTAAAACTTCCATGCACAATGATGGTATTTCTAATTTTAAGTTCCATGTAAGCTAATAACGAAACCGTACAAAATTTGGGAATTCTATGTTGATACCTTGATAGCAGCAGCCAAAACTGAGAACCAATACAAGCCCTTTTGTTCTCTTACGCTGTTCTCTGTTTTGTGCCGCATAATATGACGTTGTGTATGGTGTATCAATAAATCTAGGACCACACACCACACCATGTGCACTTCCAGAATGGATTTTGTGACTAAACATTTTTCCCTGGCATTTTCGTTTCTTTTAAGTGTGTTTTAGTACCCAGGGGACATCTAAAAAATAACTCTAAAAAAGGAGGGGGCAGTTAAATCTGTACTGTACTTCATTTTCTAAGTGATCACTTTGGATGAAACACGAGAGAGATTCACGTATACAACAAAGGTGGAATGAAATACCTATTATTATATGGTTAACTGTGAATCAGAGTCAGTCAATTGGTTGGCATTCGCTTGGTTTTTGAGTCTGAGCTAGTCTTTAAATTGCTGTGCAATGGTCTGAGTGAATGTGTTTCCTTCTTTCAAATAGTTGGCTGGTTAAACTGGAATGTGTAAAAATCTCTGGATAGTTCAATAGCGTTTTTCAGAAAGTGTGAGAAGAACAAAAATCTTGTCGATGGATCGTCACACGACGCTTCTCTTCTTCCCTTGTTACTGTCGTTCTCAGATAGAACGTCAGAATAATGAGGATTTTTTCACGGTGTCTGCATGCGTTTGTTTTTCAGACAGTCATCTTTCATGGCCCCTTTCACTCCAAGTGTGAGTAGTGATACTCACACAGTGCCATAGTCAGACTTTCCCTTGATCTACGCGTATTAAATAGTATGTTTGTGTTTCCCCATTGAAATGTCTATTTCTTTTGCCATTCATGCCCCATGAAGATTTTATATAAATTCCAGGATAAGAATAAAGGAAATCCTAAAGTTTTCTTTCAAGGAAAAGCCTCTCTTCTCGCTTTGCATAAATTTATCAAAGGATGATATCACCCTTCGTTCACTGTACACTCGCTGTACACCATCGACCCAAGAAACGTATGCCCGTATATTTTAGTAAGATCATGTGTGTTTGTGTATATATTGAAGCTGCAAGTTTTCTTATGAGATGACCATTCATTCATAGCCGGAGAGACCCAAAGAAAACTTACAGGATACGATTTAAGCTTGGAAATGTGAAATACTGAAATTTCTGTATTTCAACAAAATTGATTGCTCTTCAGAGCCTTTCTACACGTCCATAGAGCTTCAAAAGTCTGAGTTCTCAGTTTGTAAACCACATATACAAACATATACATCACACACACATGCCTTACAGTAGCTAGACTTTCACTCGCTTTTCCCCACTGAAAGTAGAAATAGCATCTCTCCTTCTCCAGTTGAAATTTAACTCCTTCAACGGCTGTGTCATATTCTATGCGTAATGGCATATACGTTCGCTGACTCCTTGATTTCTTTGAATCTTTTGGATGAAACTGGCAGTGCTCCACTGTCTGACCGAAAAGCTTCTTTCTCTTTTCTCTTATTCCGCTCCTCGTTTATTTCCTCTCTCTCAACTCTATCCCTTATACCTTCAAAATATGCAACGAACAATATTATCCTACCGTAATATTCTCTTTCTAATGGTGTACTCCGCTTTCACTAAAGTTGTTTGATATGCTAAAATGATGTAAAGCCATACCAGTTCCCTACAGAATTCAAAAGTACTGCATAAAGTAGTAGTACTATCACCACTACCACCAAAAGTATTAATGTTTATATGTCGTACATACATAACCCTTGAGGAAACTGTGTTTTTTACCATTAGGAAACCTCATACACCATACATATATCCGATATTACCGCACTATCATTCCAGGCATATATGAGGGTGCACGTGGAAAGTCTAGCAAAACCTTTTCAAACAAAAGCACCAAAATACCATAATACAAGTACCCTTCGAACACAAAGGATAGTGAATAATGAAAACTTTCTGCACCTTACTACAAATAAGGTAAGCCGATGAATATAACGCATTACCTAATCGGTAGCTTATTACGACATCTACCTCTACCATACAATGTTTTCAAAACCTTTCTGAAATTATCAGAATCTAGCCGGTACCTTGTTCCTGCACCTTCGACATTTGTGATTCACTCGATACAGCTTTCACCTTTGTACAACACATTAACAAAAAGAGATAAACCAAAGGTGGGGAACAAGGGAAATATTATTTTGATGGCGAGGTGTAGTATGAGTGGTGTACGACGTATTTTCAAATTTCAAGACTACAAGTTTGTTGGGTTTCTCAGTTTGCCTCAGCAGAAGCCATATCATTTTAGACGAACGAACGACGAACGAATGCTGCCGTTTGCCTAGACGTCTTCCTGCTGATATCCTAGGACCCGAGGTTATGTTTCTGTACAATATGTATCTCCAGACTGTTCATCTTATTACATTAACTTGTCTACTTTTTCTGAGCTTTTGACCTGTCGACATGGATGGGTGGGCACTCACTAAGAAAGTTGATGTGCTGACTGCATACGTTTCTGGTGGTGTACCACTTGTGTGCACACACATTGTACACTAAACTTAAAGTTTCATGCTCTGGCTTCTTAAATAATGCTATCGTCGTGGTGGGATAAGGTGATTTTGTTTTATTAGAATATTTCACACAAAGCCACTTCGTAATAAGCTTGGATGTATTTTATGAAATGCCATCAGTACTTACATACACATACATTTTTCCAAGGATTACCATCACCTGCACAACTCGAGAAAGTCCTTCATCGACAAGTTGGAAATTCAGATCAGGATTTTACTAGTTCTTTTTGATGATGATTTTGATTATGGTGAGCACAGCTGTGAGAAGTATACCATATTATTTTACTTGTTGGCGGTGCTCTGTACATGATGATAGTTTGCTTTGATGTGGCAAATTTTACTTGAGAAAAGGGCTGAGGTAGGACTTCTTAAAGCTCTGCTCTATCCTACTTTTAAATCAACCATGTTTCATCCCATCCATATGGCTGGAGAAAGGGTGGATGACCTTTGCACACATATCTCTGTGCATCCATCATATTCAGTCAGATGGTACAGATGATGATATTTGATGAAGGTTTTATTACAGGATGTAAGAAAAGGATGGTTCCCTTATTCGTTCTAAACTTGTTTTCGTTCTGTGAGCTCGTTTTTGTGATTTCGGAAATGAAAAAACTACCATAATTATTTAGCCAGGTTTTGTAGAGATCACGCAGAAAAGATGGAAGGTGAAGGTAATACTTGGACGTAATTGAATTCATGAAGGTTTCTTCTTTTTAAAAAAAATCTAAAGAAAGTGTGTCTTTGCTCTAGCTCTAACGCACCTAATAAACAAGGTTACACCCAGCACTAACCATAAAAATAAAGGTAATCATGGACATTTTCTTTTTTGTAGCTCATTTGTGGGTAGAGCCGAGAGCAAATTGAGAAAATCTCTCTAAATTTATTATCCTCAACTTCTTGAATGTCAGTACCTAAGAGTACTGTAGGTGCTTCATCATAATATTCATAATCATCAATTCAAACTGCGTGTGTATTTGTATATTTATTTGCCAACTGGTAATAAAAATCCTCACGAACTGTTGTGACAGGATGAGAGAGGGCATGGAAAAGGGCCCATAGGAATAAAATATTGGTGGTCTCTATCTCTCCAATCTCCCCGTTTTGAATGAGTGGAGAAAAAAGGATGATGGCAAACTGAAGGGAATGATGCCGACGACGACGGAATATGTAGGCTAGGAAGGAAGGAAGCCATTATGTTTAATGCATAACACTTCATACGCAAAATGCATGCGGCTTGCTTGCTTACGCCTTTCCCCGGCTTTCATGTGATGTAATATAAAAAAGAAAAAATGCATGAATATCGTACAGGGCATCGTGTTGTAATAGTACCCTTAGCTTCCTTTCTTGGCAAAAATATGTGTGCATAGAAAAAATCTCTGGCGCTTCTCTTGTTGAAGCTGCTTTTTCGTATTAAACTTGGTTAGAGCATGAAAGCAACTTCATCATCATGGTCTCGTGTGGAGTATCCAATCTCCGAAAGAAACTCCCGTTTGAATTCACACACTCACTCACATGCCTAGTATGATAATGATAATATAGGGAGATATTCATATGCGTAGTTACATAAAGCACACATTATTTAGTATCCTACAATATCCTATTCCATGTATGTACTCCGCGTGTGTAGATAGCACACACATAAAAAAAAAGAAAGTGAAATGCTCAAGTGAGACTTTTAGTCATAGAACCAGTCGTCGGTTGTATAAAGTAGGCGATAGTCTACTGTTGGTGGTGATATGCTTGAATACTGGGTCTCTTCAAATAATAATACACATAGAAAATGGATGGGCACAGGCGGGATGAACACGGTAGCCTATAAATAAATATACAGGGGATGGAATCTGTGACATAATGCGATATGATGAGACTACAAAAAAGAATTCTCTCTTGCCAAGCGAAAGAATGAATTTTCGTTTTAAAGAATATTATATTTTACACATACTACTATATAGTGTAAATTATATTGCTGATAACGCTGCTGGTATGATGCCCGTAGTGTTGTATCATCACCACTGGAGAAAATTGTCAAAGTTTTGTTGTGCTTCATAGAAAAATGCCTTGATCGTAGTGTAAAAGTAATTCAATGGATGTTTGTGGATTTGTCTGCCAACCTATGTAGGTATGTGTATGAAATGGTAAAATTTTACTAAACGTTTTTGAAGGATAGAGATGGATTGTTTACCACCACGCACTTTCTATCTCAGTAGCATTTGCTTTCTTTCTAATGAAAATGGGACTAATGTGATGCAAATTTGGTTCTCGAATGTATTTGCTATATACTGTTGAAATGCAGCAAGTTCAAAACACACAGTCCGCCAACACCAGATTTCCTAGTGACTGGCTGACTTGGATTTTTTCACTCGAGTTCAATAGACTACGACTGCGAGTCGGTTATGATTTTGCATCACTTCCTGTAGCAAAATATGCTTTGCCTATGATATTGCGTGAGATGGAAATGTGAGTTTGCTAGAGAGTGACCGCCTGCTGCTGAAGCTGCAAAAGTTACTTTCTCCACCATTTCTAGTTTAGTGCAGAATTTTTTTTACAGACTTTATCTATTCAGAGGTTTTCATATGCTCTCACCAGAATGTTCGTAAGCATTGTGTTGTGCGTGTCACACTGGATGGGAGGAAGTGTGCGAGGAGAATGTAGTGAAAGGGAACGTAAGTACAGGAAAAGAGGATATTAAAAGGGATGTATGATGTGATAAACTTGTCTCAATTGCTAAAGATTAGTCTTTTGAGATAATTTTTTTTACTCCAAAGCAGATATTATGCTCAAGAGTACGTAGTGATGTTTTACATGACATTGCAGTTTGAAGTTTTTAGATTTTCTCATTTGTCACTATCATGGATGTAGAATTTGATGGACTTTTAGGAATTCAATTTGAAGCCTTACATTTTCTACTTTTCCTTAAATGTTCCACGTTCCAGGATATAGTTTCCAAAATGGGCGTATATTATTTTCACGCGTTTACATAACGCTTAATTTTCCTATGACACAAACACAATTTCACACATTATTCCTCTAGACAATTAAAACTTCCACACCAAAGTCACACTATCATCACGAGCTACAGTTTTTTATATGTCACATTTTTATCGTTTTACAAGTTATGTTTCTCATTCCTCATTATTATGGGTTTACAAGCCTTTCATTGATATCTTGTTTATGAGAAGCAGTGCTACTTGCACTGAGCAATACAAATATAATTGACATGGAACGAACTCTACAAACTCTTATGACTTGGAGGTATTTCTACTGAACTGCAACTGGCAACTATGTAGGTATTCTTTCAAACCTTTCGATGAATAAGTAAAAATCACAAAAGTTATGCCAGAATCACGGCGTTTGGATCTTTTTTCTTTCTTTCCACAGATACTATGCCAAATAAATGCATGCATGTCTGCTGCATGACCAGATGGGATTAACACGTATAAATCTCTTTGTTTTAACAACACATTTAACCTTTTTCCGCCTACCTAAAAAAGCCCGGTATCTTCTCCCTCAGACCTCTGCTCACTAAGCAAGCTAACTTATATGAATCAGTGAATCCCTGCCGACCAAGTCCAAGCAGCATTCATAGGTCCAAGCTGCTTTTCATTTGTACCACGAGTACATACCCCAACAGCTATTTACTTGGAAAATGACACAAAGTTCAAACAATGAAAACTTTTGTATTCTTTGTTCATTAGCAGTAGAGATGTATTTTATTATCGTCAACGGACCATACACGCTTCGATTCTGGGGCAAAGATTGAACATAATACATGGTGTGCATACAATATACATATATTGTAAATGTATACATAGTTGCTCGTTAAAATAAATACTCGCATTGAAAATCCTTCTAGCTGTGCTCATTTCTGTCATTCATCAACACCCCCGTCACCATCATTTTTGTCTGTTTTTGTGTCTTCTGTAAAACTAACTGCCTAATGAGTACAGAAGCTTCAGTCGATATTTCAAAGTTAGTAATGCTACACTTTTACTGCTGTTTCTCATGCTCAAGATTAGCTTGAGATCTAAAAAAGATGATACTACTACCCCAGCAACATATAAATAGGTGTGTTAATGTGGATAATCATATGATACACCCACTCATAACCTATCATCTGGGAAATTTCTATCATTTCCACAGAAAACAAGCAATTGCTTTATAAGACTGACTGTATTTGTACTATCCACCCGTTGTAAAGGCCCACAAAACAACCAAAAGCAAAACGCATAGAATCCGACTGGACCTTTTGCTTACTCACAGCCCAGCTTGTTGCGCAAACTCTACCAGTTAGTTCATAGTTCATGGATAGGCTCACCTAAAATTATTCAGTACAAGTTTTCCTACATGTATTTCGTTCACATTCTGCTCTGAATAATTAATACTGCTTTGGATCATCGTGGTGATTGAGAAGGCATACATATGGCATTATGGAATTTCAAATGTTTATTGTTTTTCGATCACTAGTGCGTGTAAACTGTGTTGTTTACAGTTCGAATTGATTGAAGAGATGCATAAATGTAAAAAACGAAGCTCTGATATCGCTGCTTGGTCGGCAAGTGCTAAAAAGAGGGTTTTAAAGCGGGATAGTTACACAAGCTACAATAAAGAAATTCTAGTATGGAGCAAGCAGATATTACAACACAAGTAATTTGAATGAAGGCTGATTAAATACGTAAAATAATACACGCACAATGACGATATACCCCGATAGACGATATGGAGAATAATAGACATGATTCATTTTAGAAAACCCTGAAGGAAAGTTTTTTTAAACTTTTGAAATGGATCGTCTTCTTTATGAATAATTGTTGCACTATTTTTTCAAAAATATGAACAGATTTTTCAACGTTAATCGCTGTTCATAATCCAAATATGAAGCTTGAAAGTTTTTTTTTTTCATCGTTTAAAATCTGCTTACCACAAATGGTACATATTGTTACTTTGCAGCTTTGTAACTACAAACTCTACATGATGATAAATACAAAATTGAGTTTTCCAGTGCCATTCAATTCCAGTGTTACTCTGAAAGATGAGAATCAATTTGGTTGAATGGATGCTGTATCTACCAAGCCAGTTTGAATTCCACCACAATATAAAGAGTATACTGTAAATGCTTGTGTGAATCCTACAATGCGTCTATGTAAGTCGTCACAAGCGAAGAGTGTGTATTGTTATGAACCAAAAAGGGGATTTTCACGATTTTAACAAAAGGCTCTCTCATATGGATGAAAGTGGGAAATGGCAAACAAATGGAAAGTATGAACATAAAGCTTCTAGAACTGGACAAGTAACTCAGTGTGTATTGTATACTTCTGTAGTAACCATTTTTATTATTAATGAAGGTACCCTGTCACAGCCTTCAGCGATTGCCATCATTAGCCATCCATTTAAAACGGAATTAAAAATAGCCCACTGATTTTTCATGAATACAAAAAAAAGAGATGTTGATGCAATGGAGATTATGTCTGTAATGTTCACACTGTTTCATGATTGGAATAATCATTTTGTCTTGTCAAAGAGCTCTACAGTAAAACATTATGCACTTTTGCAAGCCCAAGTCTAAATGTCCAATTATGGAGGGCATGTTCTCGCAAGTGTTAAGCTGTTATTAGTGCTCGTTCTAGAAAAAGAAAGCTAATCATGGAAAGAGATGGGTCAAGCAAATCAAAAAATGATAATACGTGCCTCTGCGTACTTATTTAGCAAAAAGTTTGAGAAAAGGTTAATTTGCCAAAAAAATATAAGGGAATAACGATTGCTTTAACTTTTTAAAGGATCAATTATCGGATACGGTTGTTTAGTAGATGAATGTGCTTCTTTTACTAACAACTACTCTAACAAGTTACCAAAGTGGAGCAAAACTGTAACGAATAAACTTTGGTTGACTTTTTTCATCATACTAGTTGTGCTAGTAGGGTAAAGTATGTAGGTAGGTACATACTATGAGGAAATCGTAAGGGCATGTTCTGCAAAAGGTTTTTTTTGTAGATGGGTAAAACATCCTTTGTATTGTCACATAAAAAGTAAAATGAAACCTGCAACATATACCTACACCCACTCCCATATACCTTTTTGTAAGAATGCACACACAGAGTAGTTTTCCAATTTCTCTAAATAAATAAGCCCATTTAAACTTACTTTATATCATTGTATGCTCTTCAAAATGTGTAAACAGAGGATTGACCTTTAAGGCACCCAAGTAAGGGGTAGATACCTTTACTCTACAATGGATCCTTTTACTTTTTCTTCGTCTTCCCTTAAGAGTGACAGACTGACTCAACTACTCAATAGCGACAGTAATTGGAACCGGCATTCCTTATTGTGTAAGGGTAGCATAAGCCGAGACCACATCTCTCATTTGATACACTACACACACATTCTGTTGACAACTTCAAGTAATGCAATGCTTCTTATGTACTTATAGTCCGACGAAACATCCTAATGATGAAACCCAGTATGAATTACTGCTTTCTTTATATGACCTTACTGGAAAAAACTAAGTTTCCCAAAAACTCCTGTAACCAGTATTTTTGTCAATGGTTTAGGAAAGTGCCCTTTTATAGTGCTACAACAAGGACCCCGTCCATTTCGTCTCAAATTGACATCATTAGAAATATGAGGAAAACTTTTTTGTTCGAGAATTCTTCTGAAAAAATTTAATATTGTTCAAGCACAGTCATGCACGTATACTTGTGCCATATCACGCTATTACGCATATAGTTGAAACTGTTGGGAGCAGAATACATATTATTATACTTATACCTGTGAGCATAGTCTGTGATTATGATATTGAAACTTGTTTTTTAGTAAAGTTCTCATTATTACTATGATTATTGGATATCTTGTGAGAAATACACATGACTCTAGTCCAATGATCCAGTAAAACATAATAATAATGTACATTTTGCACAAACTCAATCAATAATTTGTTACAGTTGGAATTAAGCACTATTGATAGGCACCGAGAAAATATTCTCGAGCAAAGTTTCGACAGATACCATATCAGTATCATAACAGAATGCTGAAACCAATTGTTCTTTTTAGGTGGGAAATCTAACAGTTACTTTATCCAAAAAGGAAATGTCATGAACATTTTTTACTAATAGTATTTGGTTGGAAGCTTTTAATGTTTGTTTCGAATGAACAACTTTTTGCTTACTTCTGTGTTTCATATTTTTTACTGGCTACGAAATATCATGTATACTTATTTGTACACATATTATTTAGGATAAAGTAACTGGTCATTTTTTCCCTGTCACAGTCATTGTCATAATGTACTCTTTTTACGCAGTATTTAATGGTTGTAACAGCTGGCAATGATGACTGCCCAGTTTCATCTTTACAAGTACTGACGTACTGTTGAAATGGCGGTGGACACGTCGATTTATCTGAAATATATATAGTGGTAGTATGAAAAAATGAACTGAAAAGCAATCTTTTGAAGTGAGTAATGCACTTGTTGGTGTGTATCAGAAATTTACTGGATGTAAAAGCCACAAGAAGCGATACCACTTTAGTCACTTGCTTTCTCGTTTTCTCTTAGACTTGCTACACTATAACAAACTCACTGTTGTGATATGTGTGTTGATGTGATGTTTCACTGTTTGTTACAAGTTGGGACAAAAAAAGAAGATGCACTTTGTGATTCCATTAGCTATAGACAAGATCATTATTTTAATCAACAAAAAATATCGCCTAAAATTTATTATCTGTCAAGAATTTTTTTGCCAAAATCTCCCAAAACTTGGCTATGAAAGTTGAACGTTTTATCTGGCTCGGACTCCACCAACACAGAAACACTTATTTGCGTGAGTGCTTAGGTGAATTGAATTTTCAGAGTTGATTTATGACAACAATTAAAACTCTAATTCTAGTAAAAACTGTGCTGTAAAAAATATGACCAATCAGATTAATTGTATGAGGATTTTTTCAACGTCATACGTATCGTATTTCAACTTTGCATCATTTAATTATGAACGACAAATGAAATGGGACTGCTTTAGCTAAAAATTTATGTTGAAGTTTGCTGTGATATATTGTACAGCAGTGAGGATGAATGTTTCTCATCCTCTTGTGGAGATGAACCTCCTTAAAATAAGGTTCGCTTTTAGATCAAAGAATACATAACACCTGCGTGGTCTTATAACTAATAGGAAAAGTAGAATCGTTTAAAAAATTACATGTTGGTATATTTATGCTGCTGGATGAATGGATGTACAAATACATTGACTGATTATAATAGCAGTTCGTTAACCTTTCTCCATTCAGCAAAAGAGTAATTAAGGGGATGATTGCCATTTCCTGGTTTTTATTTGTCGAATTTCACTCTTACTTGTATGTCACCAACACCCTCCCTGTTCTTATGATGCCACACAGAATGGTGTCGCAATTTCCGTGTGGTTTTCTGACTTGTTCATATATTTGGAAAATATCGCCCACATGTCAATTCTTTCTATTTCATAATAGTGTTAAACAGATGTCTTCCGTTTCGATAAACTTTCCTTCATAAATAACGAGAACAGTTGCCATTTGGTGATTGCAATTGGACGGTAATTTGGTGACATACATACAAACAAAGATTGTAAACATAATTGAGTGGATTTCATTATAACGGTCGTGGGATCTTTTGCTCTTAAATGTAAAAGTAATCTCACGTGTCATAAGGAGCCATAATATTTTCCAACTCAAAAACATTTCCCCCGAGTAACAGATATAATTGAATGCCTGTGTCTGCCACTGTTCGCTCACAATTAATCTGAATACCACAGTCAGTTATTTACAGTCAGTATAAGCATTATCCACGAAAGAAGGAATTAGAAAAAAACCCTTAGTCCAACAAAAGCTATACAATATGCTTGTCTAATGCGCAGTTCTGACCCATACCACCTATCTAGCTTTTTCTACGAATCGAAAAGCACATCGTTTTTGTACTATCCTCCATCATTCATTATCCTCTCTTCTTTTCTACTTGTGTCTCATTCACTTCTCATTCAATCATCATGTTTTGCTTTCTCTCTCCTGTCTTAGCCTCATCATCCTTTCAGTTCCAGAAAACTATTATGAAAGTTTCACCATTATTATCATTATTGTACTCGTTAGTTTTATAGTAATTCTGCCTACCATTGCTCTATAGTAATATGTCCTCGTTTTTATGCTTCTTTTGGGTTTTCCTACTCTATAAAAAGAACGAAGAGAAAAATATTTATAAAGACGAACTCGTCAGAACAGAAAACGGAGAACCACAAGACACATGAGGAGATGAACATCATGCATGCGGCACAAAAAATCCAAAGAAACTTTTTTCGTCTTCTATTCACTCAGATGTAGTGGCCACACGGTTCTGGCATCTCAGTCAGCAAAAGGTTTTTTTACTAGCCTTTTCCTTTCTCAGTCACTAAGACGAGAGCCAGTCTGTCCGTCTATTTTAGCATCTTTTTTTGGCTGAAAGTTGTAAGCGTACAACAACAAGATCGTAGGGAGTATGGTGTTTGCGAAGAACGAGAAGAGAGAAAAAATGCTCATTTTATGTCGAGAAACACATGCAATTCAATGTATTCTGAATTGCATGTGTTTCTCGACATAAAATGCTCATTTTATGTCGAGAAACACATGCAATTCAGAATACATTGAATATATCTATCTACATTGAATCCGTCTCTTCACTTTCGTCTTTTTTTCCTGCTCCTGCTCATACAAGTTCACACAAGGGAACCCAAAAAAACCAACATGAAGAGAGCACTGGAGGAGTTGGCTGAAGTCAACCAGGCAACTAACACTAATTCAAGGAGACGTAATGTAAGGAAGAAGTAATAGACAAACCTGGACTGGTAAAGCTCATGAACAGTAAAGTAACCTATTTATATACATTTGAATGTATATATCTTCCAGGATCCGCAGGGTTTCTGGATAAGAAACAAGCCCTTAAGAATACACAAATTCTGCAAGATTTCTAGGGACACATATAGAGTTGAATGGACTTGACGGGGTAACCTTGTGCATTAGAGTAGGCGGATTCACAAAATACGGGTATATGATCACATTAAAATTGGGGTACAATTCATACATAGTCAGGACGGTTTGCATCCGTAAATCCATCCAGACGAATACTTAGACACACATTGAAAATACTAGGATTTATTCTTCCTTTTTCCCATAGAGCTTCAATAAGAATCCCAGTGGTATTAATTCCAAAACAGTCAAGTAGCTATGTGCAGCAGCGTGGTAGTGGCTTTTTCTATGAATGTACTTTGCCAACCAATAACATTTTGCTAACTTACACAAACCGACCCAATATTTACTAACATAGCTACATCTTAGACATTATTTTCCTTATTGAGCTGGAAAAAAAAACCTGTTTTCGGTCCAGTTACGAAACACAGTAGACAAAACTCAATGGGAGAAAGCCCAAACACGCAGAGAATGGAGAAGATATTGTTAAGGTATAAGCGTCTTTGCTTTCCTTCAATACCGACCTCATTGTCCACTTTGTGTATCGAGTTTAATGCAAGGCAGTAAGCTTCATAAAAATATGGATTGGCAAACATGACTCAATTTTTCCCCAAATGTGATGTCCTTTTAGCCGTTAAGGTCGATTTAAAAAGTTGAAAAGAAGCTGTCATTATAATGGAAACATCTTGAAAGTACGAATTTGCTCAATACTGTAACTGTGCTCATGTTTCTTGTTATCTATGGGAGGATTTTTAAATGTGTAACTCCAGAAATCGTGCTGTAGTTTTACTATTTACATATCAGTAGACACTGTATAATTGTATTACTAGGTACTTATGCTTATACCTGCGTTTCCATAAGTTTACGAGTTTACACTGAGACTGAATAAATAATGCTGTTGCATACATTCTGGAACAAATAGACTTCAATGTCAACCAACTGCCATTTCTGAGTTTTCTGCGATAATCAATCTTAACACAATCCTGTACTTGTACATATATTCCTTTATTTAGTGCTCAATTTCTACTAAAGGATTTGGCTTAAGTGATGCCGTGCGACCGCCATGTAAAATGCAGAAAGTATCTTCTGCTATAATGAAAAAGGGAAAGCCAAACCTAGCGCATTAAGATCAGGATGAATTATTAAGCGTTAGAAAGGCAGCCCTGTCTCTTTTATCTTCTTGAATAATTTAAATTGTATCACTTAGAGAAAAAGAATGAAAGAAAAGAGATAATTAGATAGGATTCCTGGTCCTCTTTTATGCTGATGAATATCTCTGAAAGTGAAAGATTCAAGTTTCACAGAACAAAGTTAGCAAGTCAAGGAACTAGGAAGAAAGTCCCCCTGTCCTCATAAGACAGATGAAAATAACGATGATGATACGAATAAACCTGAATAACCATTTTACCAAAAAGCATTAAGTCATTCCAATTCTCACGAAAATGAGCGCCGACAAACTCATAAATATACAATTAATGGTTATAGAATCGACAAAAGTACATTTTTAAGCATAGTAAAACTAGTCAAAATGTAGCTTTTCGCGTGAAGTAAAAGACACACTGTATTTGGAAAGAATTTCTACTCTTCTTCTCTCGACTACTTGACATTTTAAACTTTTATATACTCAACTGTACACCACCAAAACTCTTACATCAATCTCTGAAAAGCTAAAAAAAAGTCATTGTCGTTTTAAGAAATGCAAGTCGTTTCAACATGCACTATGTATGATGACAATTCAGAGATGGAAGCTATGTGGGGATAATAAAAGATGTAAATCGTAGATTGAAGACACATAACGAATAAGAGGGAACAAAACTATTGTAAACTTTTATATTTTTTGGCTTGAAACTGAACCCATACTGACAGTGCTTAAATGCTGCGTGTTAAATAATGTCTACTACACCACTTTTGCCTTTTTCTCTAGCACGAAGAATATCTTGCCATTCTTTTACCATTACTCTTATATAGAACCCGTTGTTGCACTGTAGTCTTGAATTTATACACGTCTTTTTGGGAAAATCTTTATGCTGGACTGTAGTTCGTAGAGTATAGACTAAACTACGATGGAATATATTTTTATTCTCTGGAAGAACTCTCTATGTGCGAAGGCCATGATGATAGTTTGAACAAAAAAAACTTAACATGAAAGCCAAGCAAGGTTTTTTTTTGAAGGAATGTTTGAGAGAGGAGACGAAAGACGTTGAGAAAGGAAACGAGCGAGACCATATCATCATATAATAATACTTTTTTCTCTCTCCGAGAACCAACATCATCATCGTCGACATTATGAGCATACAGTGTCTGAAATAAGAGGGAAGACTAAAGGGGAATAGAAATGATGATGCTGCTCTCATAGTCGTGGATGCCTTTTTAATATGGCATTTGAAATGAAGTGCCATATTTACCTAGGCACTTAACGTTGAAGAAAGTCTCAGATTTTCTGCACTTCTTTTATTATCAGAAGGATTTGGATGATGCCACTTGTTCCTAATGGATGAATGAATAAGTAGTCTAGGGACTTTCCATTCCAGTTCTCTATTCTTTTTTCTTCTTTTTTTTGCTTTTTCTGTTTTCTAATAGACATCCACATCCACTATGTAGCATCGCTGACTGACACTACATCTACGAAGGAATAACAAGTTGCACGGTGAAACTTTACTTTACAGAGCACAAGAGCCCCGGCAGCAAGCAAGTAGTGCACAGCTTTCCACTTTGTTGATAGAAGGTCGGGATACAGTTACTTAAAGCACGAATATAAGCACACTGAACTTTCCCATATTACGTACTTTTTAATGATACTTTGCAGTAGTTCTTAGATTTTTGGTTACATATACTATCCTAGTCAAAAGTAAAGACACCTTTTTAAAACTCTTGTAACTTCAACGAACGTCAACCGATTTATGCAATTTATACATCATTTGAAAGAGCAACTTACCTTGTATAAACTGGTAATCTAACAAATACAAAAACTTCTTGTATGATATAACTATGAGGGGTTTTAAAACTACCCTTCATTTTGGCTTGTCCAGAACGTTTTGAAACTTTCGTGCTAGTGTTCTCCCAAATTTTGTAAAGTCTATAAGGCATTCGCATTTACTAAAAAGTTTTTGATATTCTCTCTTGCACTGAACCCAAACGTTTCAAATTTACCTACTTAATGAAGTTTTTGGGAGCTTTTTGTTTTTGGCTAAAAGTCGATCCCACGACATTTCATGACGTCGGGGACGATCCAAGAATAAAGTCACGTGGCCGGTGTACCAGCCCGTCACTTCGTGTACGCTTCGATGCTCAGATCCTGTATTATCATGACTACGATGGTTTCTGAAGGAATCGTTCATTTACTTCCCTTTGGTCAGTATAATATAGGCAGATCCTGCTCAAACAAGTATTGAAATTTAGTTCTAGCTTTTTGCATTGACTATTTCCGTGTAATGCCACTAAAAATTTCAAAATCGGTCGGTTCCCCCTCTTCAAGCGTTTCAACAAACCAGTATATTGTTTTCCTTGTGGTTTCATCTTGCTGGACGTGGCTAAAAGTCTCCCATTTCTAGTTGTCCTCAGGGTTTTGGAAGACCTGGACAACTCGTTTTGGTGCGTCGTCCGGGAAATGTTGTCTCACGTTGGCAAAATATAACGGATATACCTCACCACCATAAAATTTAAAAGATGATAAAAGGAGCTTAAAAATTACCCATCACTTGTGAAATATTAGTACCAAACGCAGTTGTGGCATTAAGATAAACAAAGGTGTCTTTACTTTTGACTGGGGTAGTATTTAAAAAGTAAATATAATCAATTGACTCAAACTACAAGTTCAAGTCGACAGGAAATAACGTTTTACTAAAAATTCTTTCACTTATCTTAGAACAAAGAACTATGTTCATTAAACAACAACTACCCTATTACCTACAGCTTTCTTTTGTCTGTGTTCCAAAATGAGGTAAAGTCTGAGCATATTTGGACTAGTCAATGAAACGTGAGAGTTTAAGTTGTATGCTAATTGGCCTATCAAGTGGCAGAAGAAAAAACCGTAATATAATCAACTGAAGAAATATTTTTTAAACCACCCTTCTAAAAATACATTAAAACACGGGTGTTATCACTTTGAGTTTTACTGGTGCAGAATTGAAATGTGTGCAAAAGAGATGTAACAAAATAAATTGTTAAAAAAAACATTTGCTGATTTACTCTTACTTACATAATTCTTACGATGTTTCTGCGACAAAAATTTGCATGAAATATTACAGGCAGAATCTTTACAAAATATACATTTGAATGATAAATGAATGAACATGAAGTGTAAAGATGAGACTATAAAAAATGTACTACCATCTATAAAATTTTATCTTCACGTTGCTCTGATCATATTCACAATACAAAACAGATTCATAACACTTCAAACTGCTTGAAATTTCCCCTTTAGATCATCAAAACATTAGTATCTATATTTTCAGTTTCTTGGACTAAAATGACTTATTGCAAGGAATACAAGTTAACTTAGATGCCACTAAATTTGATTTGATATCAGAGAGCCCGTCGAGAAAGTCAAAAACATAAAGAACTATAAAGTACGCAATTTTAAGTTGCAAAGGAAAATAATTTTTTTAATTTGCAATATTTGTATGCGCTGTTACACATGCAGGTTTTATTATATACTTGATTTTTAACAAGCAAAATGTTCCTTAGAATTTATATTTTTTATAAGAAAACTTTTTGATTAATAAACTTTGTGCGATAAGCACTGGCAGCGCTTCCAATAAGGTCATTTCAAAAACTTGTCTTAAGTTTTGTCTTTCTCATAGGCAAGGTTTTAAACTAATGTAGTCACATATGAACTCATAATGACCACTTTAAGACCGGAAGTCCAACCGGAAGTTGCAATGCAATGCAATGCAATGATTTTGGTTTATCGACAAAATTTAAGGTTATCATGTGAAACCAAATAAATCCTAATATCAAAAACAACGAATGACATTTATTCAACAATTCTATATCCTTTGGGAGGTTTTATCATCAGTCCTGATGAAACCTGAGCCAATTTTTGTAAAGACTACCATTTGAGTCCACATTTCTTATTTTTAACTTTACCCTCTCGTCCCTCCCCAAAAGTGTATATACCTAAGAACGGTTTTGAAATTAGTGCAGAAATAGATGAGCTTTCCAACGTTATAAAAATTGTGCCTTACTTGTGGCAAAATCTACACAAACGGTATAGATTTGTCGTTGGAAAACCATTTCATGACTGTCTTGGGTTTCACTTGTAAAACACTCCTCATTTCTTCACATAATTAGGCATAGAGAAAGCCGAAATAAACCTGAGTTGCATCGCACAAAAATATTGCAAATAAAATAAAATCACCTTTTGTACAATTAGCAATATAATGGCAACGTTTAAAATACAAAATATAACAGACTGTGTACATAAATAATTGTTTGTGCAAGACACAGTTGATTAAAGCTAAGCAATAGCACAGAAAACAGAATTTAATTTTCTTAAGTCTATTTTTTCATACGAACGAACAATGGAAGAGATTATTGAGAGTCGAGCATTGCTCCGGTCGAGATTTGGGAGAGCAGCGTACAAAATAAAGTTAAATGCGATTGTTTGATTTTTAAGAAAACTCATGAGCTATTAATCAAATGTAATAGTTTGTCTACACTTCAATTAATTTTACTAAAGAATAATTATTTTCTTAAATCTAAGAGATAAACTAGAACGATAAATGTTTATAAAAACTTAGAGAGAGGATGATGAGATGCGATTTCCTAAATGAAAGCAGAAAATTACGAGTAGTTTAAATTTCCGGGGATAATATTATATGAATAAGTTCTTCAGAATATCTCTAGTCTCCCAAATTTTGGGAAAGCCGCGTCTTTCACAAAAAATGTATTTTCTTGTAGCAAGTCAAATGCATTTCATCCCCTTTTAGTTTTAGGTACACACACGGATACATTTCTTCATTTCAAGAAAATGCGCATTTTGAAAAAGAACTGCAAATAGGAATTCATGTGACTATCTTCTCGTTTTCCGTTGATTCGAAAAAGGTTCAATACCTTATACCTTCGTGTTTTTTCATCTTATCAAAACTATTTTGTTAGTTGTTTGACCTTATTATTTTCCGATATTTTATAAGTTGTATTTGAATACAGCATTTAAAAAAAATAAGAGTTTTTAATATATTACGATGATCAATAAGCATTATCGCATGAAACTGAAGTATTTACCTGTGAAATTGTTATTTATATATGGAAGTTCTTGGACACAGTCATTTGCAATTTTTGAATTATTATTTATGAGCTTTTAAGATCACTGAGCAGCCAGTCAATCTAAACAAAGTAGGTGTTTGACTTAGTTCCTAATGATAATAAGGGACAAACTTTAAAGATAGTTATTATGCTTTCAGACTGTCACATTTTTCTGCAATTTACTTCATTTTGTGACAATTCGTAGTATGTAGGAATGTAATTACAGACAGGTAATTAATTGAAAGGTTGCAGATAAAATGAAATAAATATTTACAGGTAACAATTTGAGTTTTTATCTAGCTCTATATTACTCGTAGTTTTCATTTCCAATGATTTTTCCTCCAAGTAATCAACAAGTACCATATGATCTGATGTACCAATAAGATAATCTTGATCATTAAAAAATGTCCGTTAAGTATTCATAAGATGATAAGCTGAAAGCCAGATTGATACTTTGGCGACACTTTTAAGAGACAAGCTTGTGTTCTTGGCACAAGACTTCCAAACCAAATGGGAATTCATGAAAGAAATGTGGTACAGCATTTTTTATTTCAAAGGTATATATAGCATGAAATATATTCTGTCACTGCACTGACGCACAGATGTGCATATTCAACTCCCAAAGCTTTCACTCCTCATAATTATCTCATAAATCTCATAATGAATCTCTGAAAATATTCGTTTTCCTTTGTCTTTGAAACTGTAATTACAACGAGGATAAATGGACACCTTGTATCCCAGTAGTTGGCATTACTTGAACCCAGCCTGTCATTTCACCATCTACATGCTGTATATGTCAATATATTTCAAACGCTGGTTTCCATTATCAAATTTACGGTAAAGTTGACGCTAAAGATGCACATGTTGTTTACCACGTAATCTCAATAGAATGAATGGCTTGCCGAAATGATCTAATTTTTACGACATCTGTTGATTCCTAAAACGAAAATTTATTCAAAATATTTGCGCTTATCCTAAGCGCATGTTAAATAAATAGAACACGAAAGAAGGAAATAATAAAATGGGAAATCAGTTCAGCCCAATAATATATAATTATTTTTTATTACAAACTGCAACGAACAACTAATTTGTATATATTTTTGCCAATTGAGCTTTTGACAAGAGTGTAAAATAAAAGAGGAGACATTTGTGTGTTTTTTGGAGAGGGTGAGAAATTCTCTTCCTCTCTGCCTTTCAGAAAGAAATGGAAACGACTTGCTGAGAAATCGGGTGATCGAAAGGGACTCAGACAGACAAGAGAAGAGCAAGAAATTAAATTAATAATTACTACTTCAGTTTTTTAATAGCCTGTCATCTCAGAGAATGTGACCTCCAACTCGTTGGTGATCGATTTGAATTTCTCTTGTTCGTTCTTCAGCTCGTCTGAAAAAAAGAAGGAAGAAAAATCATAAAATATTTGCATAAAAATTTTAATTATGCATTTTTTATTGTCACATTTAATCTGGTCATTATGAAAAATCATACCTTCAATTCTGTCAACCTCCTTCAACAATTTCTGGACAGTTCGCTCAGCAAACTCAGCTCGGGCTTCAGCCTGTTTCAGCTTTGCAGTGAGGGTTTTGATGGTCGACTTGAATTCGATTTCAGTTTGGCGAGCCTAGAAACCAAGGAAAAAATGTAAAAGTTTGGAAAATTATGGATGGGGCATTCTGTGACTCGTGGGGATTTTTACCTTCTCCTCGGATACTTCAAGGGACTTCAAGTTGTTCCCGACAACCTTCAACTCTTCCTCGAGCTCAAGGATCTTCCTGCAAAATTTATTAAATATTTTGTCACAAAAATTATAAAATTTAATATCAATCTGAACAATTCATAAATGTCTAAGGCCGTGCATTTCTCCGGTGTTGGCTCTGTCTTCTGCGATTTCCACTTCCTGCTCAACCATGGCCAGCTTCTGACCAACCTGTAATCACCAAATACGGGGTCAAATTTTAGTCAAAAAGCTTTTTCGAACATGCGAAGGGGTACATAGAAAAATTAATCACAACTGACGAGTCTTGACTCGTCTAAATATCTTCACTTGAAAAAGGGGGAAATAGGTTGAGTTGATTCACCTCGTATTAGAAAGAGGAGAGAAGGGCAATACACCACACTGAGTAATTGTGTAATCCCTGCTGCTGGAACAAGGTACGGACAATGCAACAACTCATTTTTTGGATAATATTCACTCGGGGAACTCTAGAAATATTAGAAGTCACATTAGCACACTACATGGATGGAGAACCACAAATGACTATTGATTACTGATATTATCAACTAATTGTTAGCAAAAAACATGCAAAACATTTGATTATATGCACCAGTTTTAAAACTCAGCGACAAAAAGGTTAAAACGTGCTAAAAACAAATACAGGGGTTCAAAATCTAAAACAATAGTGGCCTGCAGGAATTTGAGTATGCCGCGCATTCCAAGTACTCGTCTCCGCCGGTGCTTTTGGAACTGCCTCTTGCGCCACCCTTTTCACTACACCCAACCCTTCCACCCTTTCTTCAGACATAATCTTCTCTAATTAGAGCTAAGCGTTTGGCGGCAGATTCAAATAGTTGCACGCCACTATCACTTTAAGTGTTGTACCCCAGTAAGAAATAAAAATCAAATGCTGTTAATTTTACACCATGCAACATGATAACTGCTTGCGTTTTAAGTTCCAACCTCATCGCACTTCCTGTCAGCCTCTTCAGCGAGTGCGGTGGCTTCCTTAAGTTGGGCTTCCAAAGATTTCATACGCTCCTCATCAGTGGCCGCACGGTTCTCCAATACTTTACGCATACTATCAATCATGAAATCTCGCTTTTAGCAAAACCGGAAGTGAAAGTTTCACATTAAAAATTAATTAACATATCTGCTTATATTTACCGTTCAGACTCGTCACCAGCATGAGCGACTTGCACAAGTTGATCATTAGCAGTCTTCAGCTTCTCCTCGGTATTCTCAAAAGTCTCCTCGAGTTGCTGAACTTTACGGCCCAGGGCGTTCAATTCCATTTCAGCCTATTCAAAAAAATCCCAACTTTTTTAAACCCGTAATTTTGTCGCAAAATTTACATAGGTAATTTTATTTCTCTGATCCCACGTACAGCAGTAAGGGCCTTCTCCTTTGTCTCCAGATTCGCATTAACTTTGACAAGACTCTCTTGCGCCGCAGCGTACTCAACTTCGAGCTGAACTAACCGCTTCTTAAGACCATCCAGTTCCTCCTCGCCTTTCATAACTCGAGTGTCCGCATCCCTCGCCACTTGCTCCATCGTATCCGCCTTATCCGTCGCATTGTCCTTCTCCACTTTCATCGCCTGCATCTTCTTCTTGATGGCCTCCATCTTGACTCCTTTTTCCTGAGGTTAGGAAACCACTTTCCCGGAAGAAAATCAAAACTGGAAAGGGACAACGCACAAATAAACCAAAACCAATTAGTTCCTCTGCAAAAACTCGCAAAAAATAGACTTTAGTGTCGCTGATATCCTTTCCGTAAGGCTATTTTATCATTCGACATTTTAATTTTGAAAAAAATAACTGATTGTTCATAGTCCCAAACTAGCCTATCATTTTTCTGCAGAATTTTCCTTCCTTTGAAAAGCACAATAAACTTTCACCACGCATGCACCACATGCATCCATTAAATTAGTAGGCGATCCAGTGGTGAACTGTGAACTATTTTTGGGAAGGATTTATTTGGCCTCTCAATTTTAATTTAATTCCCTCCAAAATGGTTTAATTGCCCCTGTTTCGAAATCTGCAGATCAAAAATGGATCTTAAAGAGGAGGCCACGTATTTCGTAGAGTAGGCCATAAAACATGGTTTTGAGGCCTTGGGGGAAATGTGGTTGCATGAAAATCCTGAGATTCCACACCACCCACGAACTTCCGGAAACTCTGCATTTTTTGAATTTGCACTTGTCGCTTAAAAATTAAACTTCCGGTTCTGTTCTGTTGAAAATGCACTTTAGTTTTATGGAAAGTTGATCTGCACTCAATCAATTTTTTCGCACAGGAAGCAACTCTCCACTAAGGCATTTCCTGAGATGAAAAATATTGAAAACACAAATATGCTAATGCAAATTAGTACAGCTTCAAAATAATTAAAAGTTATAAAAATAATAATTTTTAGAAAGAAATGCACAAAAAAATATGAAATTGTTGGTAACCACCTGAAAAAAGAGAGAAATGTGGAAACGGGCGGATGAAGACGGAGAAAGAAGGATCTAGTCAAAAGATCAGAACTGAAATGCTGCTAAAACAAAATTGTACCTCAGCCAAAAACAGAGGAGAGTGCTAAACTCTTCAAAACTATGCGATTCTCAGAGGAATATTATGTAAAAGATGGTGAGAATGAAGAGAGGGTCATTACTTCTGTGAAAAACAAAAGGGAAATCTTTTTAGTGCTTTTTAATCTGCAAAGCTATATTTAGAACGAGCCCAGGAATAAAAAAATCTCTACGCGCTTGTGTCGTGGAAAAGTACTCCGGCATTGGTTTTTAGTGAGATGCATTTTTTAACAACGTGCTAGCTTATGGGGGCGTCTACAGTTTTTTGTTCGGAATTCAGCGGATAATAATGGAATTTGCAAGAAGCTCTGCTAATCGAGTACATACCTCAGAGGATATTCTATCTATTTAGGTCTACACACATGTGTTGGTCTCGCATGTGTTCATTTTTTATCGCTAAAAAATGAACAACGAGATAATTATTTTTATATTGTTTTTTGAGTTGGCTTTGCGATATTTTTCATTTAGGATGATTAATTGTGTAAAATGTTAATTTAGTGTGGAAGGTTTGGTTGAGCTATTTTTAAGACAAATAGATAAGTTAAATATTTCGTTGGCTATATTTATTTGATTACAATCAGTAGTGCAGAGGAGAGCTTTCATATTGTCTCTAAGGAGAGACAGAGGTTCCGAAATACTCCGATTTTGTATTTCAAATACAAAATACTTTTCTAAAGAAAAAGCATTTCAAATACCAAATACAAAATACTTCTTGATAAAAATGTATTTCAAATACCAATACTTTGCTTTCAGAAAAAGTATTTGAAATTCAAATGCTCAAATACTTCCAAAAAATATGTATTTGAAATACAAATACAAATACTTTTTAAAATACTTCTGGAATTTCAAAGAGCAGTATTGAAGCAAAGAATTTATCAACCAAGTTCAATTACTGATACATATTTGATTCAACTATTTGTTTCCTACTTTTAAAGCGTAATCGGTATATGAAGTGCCCATGATTTTTGTCTAAAAATGTCTTTAAAAAGTGCTTCTAAAGGATAATATTTATTACGGTTTTACAATAAAAGTGCGTATTTAAGTCAACTTGGTTTCATTTCTGGTAGAAGAAGGAAAAATTTCGTATGCATTTAAAGACAAAAGAAAGTCTTTGGTAATTTGACATGTATTTGAAATACAAATACAAAATATTTTTTTGGGAAAAAAAGTTTTTCAAATACTCAAATACAAAATACTTCAAAGTATTTAAAGTACTTATTCAAATACATTTTTTATCTGTATTTCGGAACCTCTGAGGAGAGATGAATGAAAAAGCGGAAGTGGAGGCCAGTCCTAAACCGGATGTTATCGGGAAGGATTTCTACATGTCAGACTACCTATAAGCTTATGTATATTTTGCATGCGGAAAACTGTGAATAAGATGATAACAGAAAAGTAGAATATTTTCTTTGGTGAATTCAGCCAAAATAAATTAAAAAGTAGGTAGGTACAATATTATCATTGTTCTATTTCTTTCTGTGTCAGCCAGATTTAAGTACGTAATATCAAAGCATTGGCGTCTGTCAAGTATATGTATTCGTAAAATATCGAGTAAACAGGAAAAAACATGAATTTTGGCAATGTTAAACTAAAAGGGCAACCGACCCGTGGAAGCAACTATCGGATACTATTGAAAACGATAAGCCGACGACCTAATAATGATATTGATTTCGTTCGACCAAGATAGTAGTGTTTGGGGAGAGAAGGGAATAAACAAATGCGATTTCCCTCCAGAGGGAGCGTCGCACGCAAAAACTGATAATGGAAAAATTATTTACTCGACGAGACCATTCAAATGATATATCACATGTCATATGTTGTCATTTAAAATAGTTGATGCCCCCTGTCCCCCGGAGGGAATTGGCTGACCGATTTGGCTGAAAATAAATTCCAGACCAGCTCATGACCTATAGCACCTGCATACCAAACTTGGTATCAATCGGTCTAATAACTTTTGAGTTATCGTGCGCACACCCAGACACACACACGGACGGGCAGGTGACCGCATTAACTATCTAACATACGTTTTCAACGTATCCGATTGTTAATAAAATATTATAAGCCATCCGTTTTTGTTGCGCAATATGAGAACGGTCCAGATCTTAAGAGATGGGTAATGTCTAATTAAGGCTTTTGGCTTTTAGTGTAGCAGTCACTTGGGAACAACAACAACTGCATGATTTATTTATCGCATATTTATTATGGTGCTTGGCCACATCACATGACTAAAACAAAGATATCTTTAAAAATGCATGAATTTTACACCTAAAAATAGCGCAAATCAAATTTCAGAGTTTTTTGCACATAAATAATTTTAAATCTTACATAGATTTATAGTTCATTGCATAATTTTCATGGAAAACTTGCAATGCTTTCAACAAATCCAACCTGTCACAAAGCATTCCTCACTATAGGCGATATTCATTCAAAATATGATGACATTTTGAAAGCAAGACTTCTTGAAAATCTCTTTTTTCCAGAGCATTTCATTGAACAATTATTCGTTTATGTAAGAGCAGAATATGTACAAAAGATGCTGTCATTAATCCTCTTGGTGTTTTCTATTTGACTTCCTCCACTACATCCCAATTTCACACCAGATCATCAAAATATTGAGATGTGGGTGCGCATTTAGTTGGAACTTTAAACCTAAATTTTATAGAAATACAAGAGCATGCAATAATGTCTGGCTTTACTTTAGTCTCGGTCTAAATATAACTCTTCTCAGATTACAATGATATCAGATCCCTATTGTCTCAAAATTTTTACTTCAAGACGAGAGATTTGCGGAAAAAAATTGACTCATTTTTTTGTCTCCTTCTCTCAACCAGCAAATCCTTCACCTCATCCTTCGCGTAAATTCTTCCCGTTTGTTTCAGTTCCCATTTTTACCTCTCCATGCCATCATAATATTGACTTTAGAACTGTTTTTTAATCACTCAAACCAAAAATTAAATTGATTTCATAATTAAAAATCATGCATTTCGTAAACTTATTTTCCTGTAATAACTCATAAGGGATCATCCATTTAGTACGTAACGCTAAAAACCGATTTTTCAGACCCCCACCCCCCATGTCACGCCTTAAACAAAGGAACGGGGGTACCCTTTAACATGGGATGTCACAAAAACTCAGACCCCCCTCCCACCTTAGCCTGTTACGTACTAAATGTATGGTCCCTAATTAAATTTATTTGCTTCAGAGAACCAAGCAATAATTTCAAAGGAACCAAACGTAGACCAAAAATCATAACCTATTTGTCCTGTAATCCTTTTGTTGTAATTTTCGCAAGAGAACGGTGATTCCCAAAAGATCCAGTTATTACAGAAAATTGAACAAAACAGAAAAATAATATTTCTTTGACTGGCTATTCTTAAACAGGCAAATAATATGCTCTCTGAACTGAATGCTCCCTTTTTCATCGAATGCAGGTAGAGTGGAAGATTATTATGGTTCAATTCCCATGCAACTTGAAACTGCATGCAGCAAAAGGCATTTTATTCACAAAAAGATCAGAATTCCGATGCATAACCTGCACATAATAAATATATCTTGCATCTGGCATCATAATATTATCCGTTCTATGAACAAAGTACAGTAATCTCGTTTCTCTTAAGTTTAAGGGGTCATCCATTTATGACGTCACTCATTGAGGGGGTGGGGGTCTCGTCAATAGCCTGTCAATCCGTATATTCTTGAATAAAAAGTGTGTGACGTGAGAGGAGGGGGTCTCTGTTTTGAAATTAACATTACGATGAACAGCCCCTCACACAAATGCTGAATCTCAACTGCATTGCAAGTCTCTGAGTTGAGTAATACTGCGTTATTCTCACCACCAAAAGATCCTCGTCATATCCGGCTGTGTTCTTCACTATCTCGCCGTATTAAAAAGGAAGAGCTCAGCTCTCTCTCTGAAAAGTAGGCATCCATATAGCACGTTAAATGAGATAGTAGGTGTGAAAAGGGTTGAGAAATGGGTGGCCTCAAACCGGTTTCCCATTTTTCATCCGTTTACGACACCTCACTTTTGTTGCTCTCTGCTCATGTAATAAAACCTCTCTTTTCATTAAGGGGGCATTCATAACCTACATTACCCCCCATAGGGGGAGGGGGACCAAAGCTATCACATTGAGTATTCGAGATTGACCACCCCAGTCGTGTTTAGGATCATGGGGGAGGGGTGGGTTTTTTTGGCGTTACGTAATAAATGGATGACCCCTTAAACGAAAGGGTTAACCAGTCACGTTAAAAGAACACGGAGAGATCAGCCTAATAAGCAAATAGCAAGAACATCTCAGACTCAAAACACATCAACGAAATCAAGGTCATCGTCAATGAGACCTGCGAACATTTAGTGACGATAACAATAATAATAATAATAATATGAAGTAAATAAATAGTTAAAAAATTAACATAAGAGGAGGCTAATGGCGTGTTTTTTGTGAGGTGGTGGCATGGTGGCGGTGGAACTAGAAAAATGAGCGAGTAGAGTACTTCTGCAGTGTGTAAAAAATTAACTATGTTGGATGAGCAGATGTTAAAAAAACGGTCATTAAAATTGGAGGATAATTAGAGGTGGCGCAATTAAGGGGAGGAGAGAGGAAACGGTTTTTTTGGAGGGTATAATATTTTTGAGGTGAAGGGTTAAAGGACGTGGAGGAGGAGAAAGTGGTCAAAAGTGTGACATCCCGTGTCCCTTTAAAGCTGTGAATAAATAATTAAATGTCCGCGGAGAGCAATCATCATCAGACATGGATGGATCCTGAGAATGTCGGCGGGACCACCTATTTCTACCCCCATCATCATCACCACCACCACCCGGGGAGTGGAGGTGGTGCTGTCACTGAAGATGGTCAAAATTGTGTGGAGGTGGGGGCGGATCCCATGGAGGATCCTGCGGGGGTTGGGGGA
>JAQIXX010000395.1:0-62930 GCA_034700605.1 Willowsia nigromaculata | reverse complement strand
CCACCGATCATGTTCTCAGAGTAAAATCCAAAGAATCCTGACCCTCGGCTGCAGCTCCCGGAAGTTCGTCCCGGCTTCACCTTCAACTCTGGATGAAAGGGGCGTTTGCTTGGGAGTGGCGTTACCTCCAGAATCACTCCATGAAGTACCTACGGGGGGAAAATTCACTTAAAAAGTGGAATTCTTAAAAATTGAGTCAATAATATGATTCTAACATGTCGAGGAACTAGGAACCTTGAAGCTTCAGCGATATTCTAATTTGTCCTCTTCATAAAAATCTCCATTTCCCTCAACCTCACTCCCTCCATCCAAACAGAATTTCAGGAAATGGTCGTTTTGGAACTCGGATCTCGTTGGAAGCAGATGCCCGTGTTGGTGTCATTGTTGGGCCTAAAATTGATGTGACCTCCGCGTTTCGATCATCCCCATCCACCCTTCCATCCAAACACACGAAGCTGTGACCTTGAGAGTTCCCGGGCGCCTGCAACAAATTAAACAACGATCCTTCTTATTTCCAAAAATGAAAACTACGCTCGAAACTAGACCTTTGCTTTTAATTCCTGTGGATTATCCAATTCCATTGCATATTCTTACCAGCTTGAATCTCAATTCTAACCCTGCTCCAGAATTTCCAGTTCCCTCCAAAATCAGCCGTAGCTCCCAACCACCTGAGATGATGATAAGCTTCACAAAATGAACTCACGATAAATCCACAAGCCCCAATCCAACCAAAGCCATTCTTCGTGCTCCACAAAATTTCTCGAGCCTCCCAAAGAAGCCTACCGTAGGCTTCCTTGGGGGTAGGCTGGTTACCCCCACCCCAGAATCCTGAAAAGGTTCCCCACGTTATCCACCCCACCAGAGCCGGAAGGAATTATCACAGATTTGTAGGAAAGGAGGACACTTTGGATTCCTCCAGACGATGAAGTGAAGATCCGCCTTTGACTCCATTGCCGCTTGAAGATGAAGACATTCCATTGACTTCCTTCTTTAATTAATTGTCAAACTAATTATCTTTCCTGACCGATAACTTCAAAGGAAACCCCAAGGCTGACAATAAATGTTTTTCTACTTCAGCTGTTTTTCATTGAAAAATTCATTACGCGGCTGCCTTTAATGTAAACAGGAGGCCCTCAACCCCTTATCGTCAATGCAAAGAGGCGGAAACACCTCCATCACCTATGCTACTAGGCTTTCCACTTCCATCTGGTCTTGGAAAGCTTCTCTTTGTTCCTCCAACGCGAAGCGACGCTGTTCCAAAATCCTCCGGAGGAATTCCAAAAGCGACGTCGTAATCATCACATCAACATGCAATCAATGAGTTCAACATGACTAGTTTCCTCCAGATTTGCTCAACTAGCTTTAATGAATTAATCAATTACGGGCTATGGGATCATCCATTTAGTACGTAACGCTAAAAAACCGATTTTTCAGACCCCCCACCCCCCATGTCACGCCTGAAACAAAGGAAAGGGGGTACCCTTTAACATGGAACGTCACAAAAACTCAGACCCCCCTCCCACTTGGCTGTTACGTACTATATGAATGGTTCCTATTCAGGGTTAAGTTTGCAGTTCTTGGTGAGATCATATTTCATATTTTAGCAGAAAATTTATTTGAGTTCGGCCTTTATTCTAAAGATTTCGTTTATGCGTTTTTCTTAAGAGATTTGCGGCTCCAGATCGACATGACAAAAAACAAGACAATCCGAAAAGAAGTAATTGTTGCTAAAATTTCATAAACAAATGTTTTATTCTTTTTCACTAGAAATTTTATTTACACTGCTTAAGTCTAGCTTGCTAAATGCATATTATTCATCACGCTCACATATTGTGCTCTGAATTAAGACTTACAATTATTTAACAAATTTTTATTTTTTTATTAGAGAAACCTACAACTCTGATAACATTAGCAACAATTTATAACTAAATGTAACTCATATTTGGATTACCCATGGATTTCCCATGTTCTACCAACATGGACAAGCAAATGACACAAAAAATCGTATGTGAGTAATTAGAATAATTATGCTTAGGTAATTAGTTTTTGTATTAGATTTAATTGCAAACATTTCAGTTTTTTGTTATTACAGAATATTAAAATTAAATATAGATTTTCAAATTAATGCTTACTTTTTGTGTTTACCTCTTACGCCCTTATCCAATCGTCAAATACAGTTTTCTATTACAAAAATAAATCTACAACCGAATTCATGTAGCTGCTGCAGCAATTTTAACATACTGTGCCCAAAAGAATAACTAATGAACCGCCTTCTGTCAATTTTTCTATGAATTTCTCATTTTGCCCCAAGTTTTCCCATAAAGCTTATGAGAAAACTTGGGGCAAAATGATAAATTCATAGAAAAATTGACAGAACGCGGTTCATTAGTTATTCTTTTGGGGACAGTATTATATGTACCAAAAATGCAAACATTATTTTCCAATGCAATGAATCAAATACATCATATCATGATACAAATACACACATCGTCCATTCATCTGCTCTTGGTTGTACAAGCGTGGAACGGTCGATCACCACCACCACTCACCGCACAACTTTGCTTTCAGACTCAGCAACGCTTCTATGATTGCCTTACTATACGACTCGAGATTGCATACATACATTTTCCCACCCTTTGGAAAGCAATGTTGCCGGCTTGTCTGGAACAGCTGGACAAAACTTTGATACATGCATTATCACAGCATATATAAATACAAGTAGGGAAATGAGCGAACTATATGAGTCTCCGATTTGAGCTCATGGTTCATCATATAAGTTGTAAAGGAGAATTGGAGAATATTATGCTGGAAGAGTGCTGCGGTCGGCCGGTCGGCAAGAGCATTTGAGTTTATTCCCTATGCTTAATTCCGGGTTCTCGTATTCCACTTTTCTCCACTTGCATTTCCCCTATTTGCTATTTCACTGCAATAGCTTTGATGCATGCTTCACTATACAGAGATACATGAAGAAATCAAGGAACGCATGTTTCAACGTAACGTTTTCTCAACTACGCGAAAAAGTATGTAAGCTTTTCATATTTCTTGTGTGTAAAGTGTAGTTTCAATTTTCTTCCCAACGTGAACCGGAATGTATGCAAGAAACAAGCTTTCCACTGTCCATATTATTATGATAGCTTTTAGATAGATGGATCTATTACCATGAACAAAATGAAATAATGGGCTGCATTTTACACGGGAAAAGGGAGAAAGAAAGAGAGAAAGAGTCGGTTGTCGAATAACGATATATATCTTAATGCATCGCAAGACATGGCATGTGATCGGTTTGTTAAAAATAAGTTTTCTACAACAAAAAAGTTTTACCACACTGTTAGTTTTTTACTCGCTTCTCAAACTGCCCAACATGCATGCATCCTCGAAACTATTATTATTATACTATTGAGTTTCAAGCAAAAGAATACAATGTTTTTGGTCAGTATATAGGAATCAACTACTTTTGTACAATGTGTAGTATCTGGACTTTGTCCCATTCGCTTCTATGAGAAGAGGCAACATGAGCAGCTTGTTTTCATCCTTCTTCTCCGATGATAGATCACACTAGAGAAAGAAGAATGTGAAACCAAAAATGGAATAACTTTATACGTCCACTAAAAAGTTTATGATTCCTTGTATGGGTTTGTTGTATTAACAGAACATAAACTTTCTTCGCTGGTGTGGCACCAATCAGCATGCTTGGCAGCACCACATTTTTTCCTATTCAGAAGCATCCTATTACGTACATCGTGCTACTTTGTTTTCTAAGTCACATTGCAAGCTCTACCCTAACTTTATTTCTGGACATTCATTAGAAAGCTGTTAAACTCACTTCAAGCTCATTTTGTTCTTCGTCTTCCCCCTTTGCACCAAGCAAACAATGCTGTGATGACATAAAAACTAAAGCAAGGCGAATGTATATGGCTAAGTTTGTACATGCAAAAGTACAATATAAAAAACCCAAAATCAAAATCGTCATACACGCGACTTGAAGAATAATTATTGTGTAGCATTGATCTTGAAACGATTAGCATTACGAAGTGCATGTAAAATGTTTTTGATGGACGTTTCTGTTGTAAAGCAGCACAAGTGCTTCTATGTATTGAAAACATCATCTGGATCGTTTACTGCGTCCCATGATATTAATTGTAAGTATCATAGTTTGGGTTGGTGGTAGAATATGTTCGTAAAATTATTGCAAAGAAAAAAGACAAGCTAAGAACAATAATCTAAAGTGCATATAATAATTATCGTATCGTTCGTGTCTTCCTTCTTATCCTTTTCATTTTTACACGCTAAAATGCACTTCATCATGTGCCTTCTCCCATTCGCTTGAGCTAGTTTGTTTGTACACTAATAAGTCATTATAATAACTTCTTTTTATACAAATATTTGAATCAGTATTAAACACAATACCACACCATAGATCTCTCGGCCCAATGTTAATATCAGACTGTTCCATTTCCTAATGAATTGCTGTAGCAAGAAGGCGTGTTGTTTTCCTCCAAAATTTATGGCGATATGCAAGGGAGCTAATATGCAAAACAGGGGAAATTTATAGCAGTATCAATAAAGCAAAAAAACATCAGAAAAGAGTGAAGTTGAAGTTGGCTGTGTAGGAGAGCAAGTAGTTGATTTTTCAGGTTGGTTCCATGGCTGGTTGTCTGCTTGCTGAATTGGGGGGATTTCACGAGGAAAAGTAGAGTAGATCCAGCCAGAATGTTTCTACACTCTGATAGATGGCAAAAAGTAAAAATACCACGAAAGTATTATTTTTATTCTCGTAACTCACGTCAAAAGTTAAAAAGTTGACTAAAATCCCTGCTCTTCAAAGATCTCGTGTCGGAAATAACCTCAGAAAGAAAATTTATGACTTTGATACAGTGTGTAAGTTTAGGCATTTTATCATGCGATTGGCAGCTAGTGTAGAAACAAAGTTACGACGAATCTGAATTTTGCACATTTTCAGATTTTAAGTATGAATATGCTATGGTTAATTTTCTGACAAGTACATCATAAATGCACGCATAGAAATAAAGTCGACACCAGCAGCAGCAGATTAGAAATTCGAAGTTAACGGAAGCCGCCAAACCTGATGGACATGGATGGTGGTAATCAAGTTTGAAGTGGGAGAGCGGCTACTATGAATCAACACCACGCACTTTCAGCATAGTAAAAAAAATAGTGGCTCTAATGGCCGTAGTCCGTCATTATTATTTTTCTTTCGTTTTAGCAATGTTATTTATGTTTCGCAAATATATACCTCCTATGCTGAACTATTGTAATAATTTCAAGGGTTGGATGGAATATTTATGGATTGAGAAGGACGAGCCAATGAGCAAAAAAATAAAAACAGCCTTCAGAAAAACGTGTACACACACCAACTCAACAATAATGACATTCCTAATGACAGGTTTAGAGAAAATAACTTAATTCTCACGTTCTTATACCAGTACTTGCAGAATAAAGGAAGCATATTATACGAGTGAGTATTGGACATGACATGTGTGCATGTAAATCATACCGGTCTGTTCGAGTATCTTAATCTACACGCAGATCTAAGATACGAACAAGAACTACCAGCTCCGTAGACTATTGTTATTGTGCTTTGTTAAAAATAACTTTGCTTGTCCGCTTGAAAGTATTATTTTCGATACTGCAGAGTAAACATTTTAATATGATATAATATGACTTGTGGATGATTGTGGTTTGTGATAACGAACCGGCAGAACTTAAAACCACCTCCGCGATTGTTTTATAAAACTACTGTCATTTGTAGTGGGAATTTGGAACTCCAGCAGAGAAGTGAGCTACTGCCCGACAAAGTTTTAAATCAAACTTTATCAGAGACAAAATTAAGCAAAGGCTCCTTAAAACTCAGCATTCCAGTTATAAATTGCACATCAAAAATTCGTAATTTTCTACAACAATTAATTTGAGTAGGTATATCTTTATTCAAGAAACGTGTATCTGTTTTGATGAAATGGCTAAATATAAGACGAAACACTAATCCAAGCTAGATAACACTGATCTTAAACTGATCCATGCTTTAAGACAATTTTATCTTGCATATTATTATAATGGATGGAACACATCATGCGACGATTAGCCTCTAGGTCATTGACGGCATTTCCTTTGACAGACTTTTTTATATTTAGCTGAGGTGTCGGCGCAATCATCCTTTCAGAAAAAACTGGGATCATAATCGTACAATTAAGGAGTTAATGCGTCAAGTTGTAGAAGTCGTCAACTTTTGCACTTTTCTTTCCTTGCAAGCTATGCCTACTTCCATATTTCTACATGCAAAATCTTCCCATCTTCCATAGCATATTCTAACAACGCAAAAGTTATGGCAAGGTCGGTTACGATCGATTTTAATTTTTATAGGAAATATGACATGATCTAATAGTTTTCTTTGAGCATTTTTTAGCATTACGTCATAAAATGTGTCAAAGGGTCAAACGCTTTATTTTTAATTGGTTGAGTTTTCGAAAAATTATTGTTGTTGTCTGAATAAATATTGTAGTCACTGCATTTCAGTGTTGTATTTCATGCCTTGCTAACCAGAAACCGGATGAACACATTGATAACATTCCTTCGTTTTTTCGCTTCCAGCAATTATTACTCATTGCAAGTTGCAACTGCAACCAGTCATTCAGAGCGAAAAAAAGATGATGTGGAGACGAATAAAACTTGAGCTGCGTGTTGGTTTCTCTTTCCTATGAGCAAAAACCTGACTAACATCAAAATAATCATAAACATAATAGTTATCATAATCATTTGAATGATAATAAACGATATGTATACAAAATGCAAGTTCAAAGATGCAAGTGAATGACTCTGTCTACATCTATACGGCCCACGTACATGTATATCTATATGCAAATATTATAGTTCTACGCGACATAAGATGTAATCATCACTGGAAAATATTCAGAATTTCTGCGTATACTAACTACATGTCTGTAGACACTACAGGCTGTATAAAAGAATTATATCGTAATCATTAGCTTGATCATCATCGTAATTTTTTGGTATGTTGTTTCATGTGGCATTACTTTTGTTGATACTGTGTATTTTGTAGTGCATGAACTGCATTCTACAAAATCATCTTTCCTAGACGCGCATCAGTTTATTATTGCAGAGAAACATACGAACATCAGAGAAGAAAATCGTTGCAGTTTTTAGCAGATGTAATGTTCATGTGCCATGCCAGCAGCTAATGAATGATATGATATTATGGTACTTACATGGAACGATGATGATGATGAGGGTGTAAAATTGTACAAATTTCTTACCGTGTGGTAATAGCATAAATGTATATTACCTATGTCGCATGTAAACTGTAAACTTGTTATAAACCGGGTCTTGTCATGTGCTTTCATTCAAGTTGTTGGCGGTAGCGGCGGATTGATTGAGATTTTTACGGTAATTGTAATTAGTATTGTTATTTCATATGGTTATGCTTACAAGCTTAGCCTAGGTAAGTGCCCCACACACGTCGCACCGTCTAGCCAGAAACTTTGTATTATGACGGCTAGACGAAACCTACACCATTTCTAATATTATGACATGTTTATTGTCAAAAAAGCTACAACTGCGTTTAAGTACAAATTGTACGAAAGCCTCTTACTGACTTGTATCGTATAGGTGTACTTACACGTAATGAGAGTAAAAATATATTTTGCTATGCTGCTTGAACTTGACTTGATGAACCCATTAACCCAGTCGACAGTTTTATAATATAGCCATGTGCGTGTGGAAGGAAAGTAGCTTAAATTGTCAGTCATATAATGTAATGACAAGATGTTTAGGAAGTATTTAAAACAAGAAGGAAAAATCTTTATGTACACATTTTCTAGGCATCCATTCACGTGCACTATATGTAGGTATCTAAAGTGCGTAATGAACTGTATGAATGAAAACAGTTGCTTGCTGCGTATATATGCATGATGACTGCTCTTTAAACCTTTAAACCGGCCTTTTCCTGAAGTATTTTTATTGCTCATTTTATTGCAGTTTTAAAAAGCGATAAAAGCAATTAGAATTACATGCTTTGTTATACACGCATTACACGTATGGGTACATCTAGTGTAAAGCAGTGTGTGTCATAAAAATCTTTATGCTTTACCGTTTCAAAGCTATAATACGCACAAAAATGGAAGTGGTATACGTATTGAGTGGCTTCATCTTATATGAATTTCCGAATGCATGAAATTTGTGAAGTGTGACTTTAAAGATACCACAAATGACACAACAAAAAATCTAAAACAGCCTTGAGTGACCTTGGCTTTTCAATAAAATATACAAACATTACCTATCCAATACTTTTTTTGAAGTTCATGAAAGAAGTTAGGATGTCGTAATAAGAATATAAAACTCATTTATCGCATTACTCATCATAGTTTTTATGATTCTTTTTACATAAATTACTATACTTCTTAATGTAAGTACGATAAAATGTAAACGGCGGATGAGACAGTGTGGTCAATACATTACTTCAAATCCTACACCTTTGCGTTATTTTTTAGTGTGAAAAATTAAGCAACCAGAAATAAATGAACGTTATTACTCAGAAGCTTATTAGACAAACAAAGTTTTTTTCTTGGGAAAAAATAGCAAATGCTGCGAACGATTTTGCGAATTGAACAAAAACTGTTTCAATGGAGAGGCGTATTATGTGCCAGTTCATTCATTTGAAGAGATACCTACCTTATTTATACTCTAGAATTCATACTGTACCATACCAAAGCAACTGCAAAACTGCTGGATTAGGGTCTTTGGTTCGAGCTAAACGCATAAAATTATGGTTGAGGGGAGGATCACCAAGCAGTAATCATAATATTGTACCTGAAGCAGCTTTCTAAGTCAATGTTTATTGCGATTGCAATGGGATGATAATCATCTCACACTCTCCTCATCTGCTTGCTGTATATGTTTGGAAGTATATTTCTACACGCATATTCAATATTGGAGATTTTTTGTAGTGTTTAAATAAGTCTCACTATAGAGGCAGCTTATAGGTACATCATAAAACAGTTTTATATGCGTAATTTATGCGTTTTATTTATACATTAGAAGTTAGCAAGTGAGCCACGAAAAAACGCGTTCATTGTGCATACGTACATATTTCTGTTTACCGATACAAGCTTCGCTTATGGATATGCAGGAGAGGGAGAGTGCAGTGTAGTAGAGTAGCAGGGAAAAAAGCCATTAAAGAGGGTCGTCACAACAGGCGAACCAGCCTTCAAAGCAATTATATTATTCTTGTCTGCCACAGCAAATGTTATAATAATATGTTGACAGAATGTATATTATATTATGTAGATACCATTAATGTGCTCTTCGTTGTTGTCGTCGTACACTTCACGATTGTTTATTGAGGGTTCTCAGACATGCAACACGTACCAAATAAAAACACACATTTCATTCATGAACTGCAACAGAAAATGCAAGTGTGCAATGGTGAAAATGGATGTAGGTCAAATGTTTTTGCAACTTGAGAGGTCTTTTACTGAAAAATATTTGATTCCGTTTCTTTGAATTTTTTTAACAATGAGGCAAACATTCTCTATGCCGTCCTGTCGATAAAGTTTGTCTCTGATAATGGCCCAAAGATACATGGACAACTATTTAAATGTGGATGTGAATATTTGGTAGAATAAGCTTCCGCTGGTGACCAAACATTTCTTATTCGATCATAATATCATTTATACTCGTATGCTTGTCATGATTTTATATATTTGTACCTGAAGTCTACATCACATCAGTAAATATGTTGACGTGCTCACATGATTTTTAATGCAAGTAAAGTAGGCTCCGTGAAAGCTTTTCTAGGAAAAGAAAATATAGGAATATGTTATCTGACACCATTTATATTTAGCAATTAAAGGTCATTGGAATATAAACTAACTTTTATTATGAAAATATTTTTAATTAGTGCCATAGGTTGCAAGCATGTTAAAGGTATTTAGGAAATAGCTAATATGACATGACTCATATACTAATATGACATGAGTATACTATAGTTGCTGGAATCATCAGGATGCATCACGTTTTTGTTAGAATGTATGGGTGCTCCCCAAACAAATGTGGAGATAAGTAGAAATTATAGTTCCAAGAATTTATATAGTCAACCCAATTTTAATCAGAGAGAAGGGAGTTTTAACTCCCTTCTCTCTGATTTTAATGACTTTAGCTACAGTGACAAATTTAGCTTTATTTCAAATACTCATTATGATTCATCTCTTTAACCTTCAGGTATCCTCGTAAGTAAAGGCTTTATCTAAACCAAACGAAGTAAGTTATGCAGTAACCATAAAACAAAATTCAAGTGGACAGAACAGAATGGCTTAATAAATATACAGCCATGGTGTCAGTAGGGAGACAATTATGAACTCAAGAGAAGCCACGGACTTTCTTCACGAGGAGTTTTATTTTAAGTGCATACCATTGTAGCAGGGTTTACGTAATTTGTTGCATACTAAAGTTAGAACTCATAAACAAAAACAGTGCCAGCTCAGAGATTTTTGTGTGAATGCTTTATTGCTTATAGTGGCACTGTCAATGTAGCGTAGCTAATGTTTAATACATTATATAGGTAGTTTGTAGGAACAAAGCATTTAAAGACTGCAATATTCAACTTTTGATCCCAATGCCGCTAATTAAGGTTAAATGCTTTCTCAAACGGTTTTAAATTTCGGTTATTTTTACTCAAACGAGAGAATGCTAATTGTAATCAAACAAACTATCCTCTCACACACTGCTCTTTGAGCTTACAATAAGTATTTTTGCAAAAATATTGTTCATCATAAAAAGGTATCACAAGCTAATTAACTCACCAAAATAGTTAATTTCTTTTTAGTGTAGGACTCAATGAATGCAGTTACGTTTGTCGTTTATTCATCAAAGTATTCTATTGATTGAATGCCTGCAAATTTATATGTCTGTTGTCTGTCAAATATATACTTCTAAGGTCAACAACAAATGTGCACCATGCATGCATGGAATACTATTACCTCCCGTCTCAAGCCAAGTCAAGAATCCTGGTATAGCAATTCGTGGGATTGTTAATGTATGAAAAACTTTCAGCATTCATTCATTTTGAGTTCACTCGTGCGAGAAACAGAATGAGAATTAACTGTAAGCCACCTCTGTAACAAAGAATTCAACTAGCTAACGACAAGAAAAAAGTTTGATCAATGTGACATTACATTACAGAGACACTCGATTCGTACTGGTGTATTTTAGACTAAAGATGTAGGATGTAAAGTTAGGTAGCCAGACTTCAAGCAGCTTTTGTAGAATTCGCTCATTTCATTGACAAGAGAAATTATCGAAGGCCTGCATCGTCTCTTTGCTTTCCGCTATCGCACTTTGTGGCTCACTCTATCAAAATGAAGTTTATAAGCCAGTCGCATTTAACGTGATGACCTTTAAGCCGACCGTTTTTGCAACGCGTTCGCAACAACAAGTCATTTTGGTGAGTTGAAATTTTGTTTACTAATGTACTGTTTTTTCTACGAAGGTTACTTTATGGTGTCTGTATACCACACTCACAGAAATCTTGACTTTGGTTAAAAAGAGGGACACGAAAAAGGAACATTTTGCATACTTTTACAATCATAAGTACATAAACGCAAGACAATGTTTACAATGACAAATTAATGGATGTTGAGTCGTACGATATGACAGAAGACAAAGTAAAAGATAAGCATGCCAAATTGTGTGTAATTTCCCATATTATTTTCATTTTCTTGGTGATATTGCCGTTGCTGACGTTCATACGGCAGCAATCTCAATTCCTTATAATACTGCGTACACGTAGAAGCAAACGGGCAAGTTTAATTCCTGTGTAATTTATTGTTGTTGATCAATATGTAGCAAAGTAAGCATAATATGCCTCAGCGACAGGTCAAAGTTAAGATTTACCGTTGTTTATTTAGTAACAAAGACAATAAAAAGAACTTCAATGATAATGTTAACTACGAGATGCCTTCTTGTGGTTTGCGTCTACCTACTTGTTTTTCTCAGTCTCGAGCTCGATTGACCCCCTAAAATCGTCACTCATTGTCATTTAGTCAACGAACAAGCATAAACATTCATGAGCCCATGCAGTCACAATTCTGGTTTTTTAATCACTTTTTGTTTAATGAATGGTAGGAAGAGATCTTCTGCACAAAGTACTCATTTAATTAATCAATGTGACACACGTAGACGTGAATTAAAAGATGCAAATGATTTGGTCTGCATATTTTCTACATCCTATTGCGCTACCATGAGGTTTGCTTTATTGTAAATATGCTCATATGCACAAAGTCAGTACAACTTTACATTATTCTAGTTGGTACACCTGTTCAATAGATTCCTATCCAAATTCATTGCCATGAGATATCATTTATGTAAAGATTAACATTTTTATACGATAGGGAGTAAAACGGCGGGAAAAGTTCTGAATGAAAATTCTCTGTCACTGGTTTTACTGCACATTTAACACTTAATTTGAGAGCCCATAATACAAATCTTATTAGGTCTATTATCACTTGTTAAAGATCACATGTCAGCCAGTCCATCAACATCAATTTTATCATTGCTTCCACCATAAAAATTAGTACTGTGGTTTTATTTTCGCAGCAGCATTTACCATTTCACCAGAGAGAGGCGACAACGACCCTTTTGCTTGCGTGTATGTACCTACAATGAACACGTAAAAAAAATCTGCTTCTTTACTTGTTGACTTCGTGTACTTGAGAGGTTTGAGCTCACAAACCAGAGTTTACGACCGATAAAGTTGGTCGTAAAACGGGACGTAAAATTCTGGAGCTTCTAGAGAGTAGAGCATTTCATTCAGCTAGTTCCGTCGTTCCTAGTTTGCTATATGGTTTAGTAATGTGTGCGTAACTAGAGTAAGCACATTGATAAACTTTGTACACGCTTTCTTTGTGTGGACATATTATACATATTCATACATGCTTTTCAAAAGCAAAAATATATAGTGATGCATGTTATGTAATACATTTGCTTTATGTTTTGTTGTACAAGTTGTAAACAGACCATAAAACCATACACACATATTATCTGATTGAAATCTCATCGGCAGATGAACTTGTAATGGGTTTACTGACAACTAAACTATACTGTAATAAAAACAAAAAAGTCAAATAAAAACGAATATTATTATGTGCTACCACTACCGATGATGATTATCGTGCAATGTTACGTTACGGAACTAAACTTCAGTTATGATGATGGTGATACATGAATACATGCATTATCTATGTGCAATTTTCTATTGTATTGCTCTAGTGGAATGAGGCTTCTAAACGAAATTTGTAACCGGCATTATAAAGTTTAATGCAATTGGAGAATGTGAGCAGTCAGATTTCAATTATGGGTTTGAAAGGGGTTGGCCAGTCTTTCCTCTTGGTCATGAACTTCGTGAGTTTGCAAGGGATATCTTTATCTAGGAATTCATGTGGTGGATGCATAGTTCGTGGTTACAATCACAAGTGTACTTGGTTTTTGCAAAAGCAATGTTTTAATGGAAGTCAGGCTATTTTCTACATTATGTTATTATTGGGGGTATCTCTTAAACCCTCGTATTAGTTGTGTGGCAAGCTCTCTAGCAAGTGGTAACATCATCCACAAAAATGTTGGTTGGCTAAATATTTTAAAATCTTTTCGTGCTTCTTAGAATAGACCTTCTAATACATTCTGAATCAAAACGGCGATTAGTTAATGAAACTCTTCATTACATTTATAATATAGAACGCAATGAAGACGTAGAAAGGCAAAAAATAAGATATCAATCTTAATCACCATTTATAATGACAAAGTAAACTACCCTGCTCTTTTAATACAATCAAGTAGATTACTTGCACATTTACTCAGCAACTATCCTCCAAATAAGAAAAAAATGTTATAAAAAGGGCCGCCATCAGTAACTAACCACCACTACATGAATATAACAACAGAAATTATATTATCAATCATATAATATGCCAAGATAAAAGTAATATTCATGACGGAAAAGGTAGGCATGTACATTAATGCTTATGCATATCATCATCATTGACTATCTTCATCATAACACTACTGAATATGCATTCTAAATTGTAAGCATAGCAAGTACCATAAATGACTATTTATTAGAGTCAACGAGCGTTTAACATCATCATTATGATGACTATTATTTTGTCTCAACAGAGCCACAGGAGCAGCGAAAAGATTGTATTGCATACTACACACCACCAACATGACCAACATGCATACTAAAGAGGGAAACGAAACGAATCACGCTGATATGTCTACTCCTAGATTAGTTGACTGACTCTCTGGCCTTGTTCATGGTCAAGTGGAACGAAGCAGGCTAGGCATTTTTTTTAAAAACATATTATGCAGTGCAAACTCCTCAATTCACTGATTATAAATTCCTTGGCTGATGAAGATGATGATCATCCATTGGTCATCATCACAGCACGAAAGCAAATAGCATCTTGAGGAAAAGTGTAACAGGATGAAATTCGTTTCTTTGCGTATCATCAAGATAAGAATACAATTTTTCTTTCGTGAAAGCACTCCATATACTATACCTACATAACTACTGGGTATTTTTGAAAAACACAGAGGAGTGGCTCAGTTCTGCTTTCCTAAGTAATGAAGTCATTTTCTTATAACTCAATGGCGAATTGACGTCGGCGATTTTCTTTTCAAATACGCAGTGTGACCATCGCCAATGGAAGAGGACCTCCAACATCGACCATTAACAATTTGATTCCTGTAAACACATCATCATAATCACAACAATGTTATGGTCATGTATAGCAGTTAGAAATTAGACCTCAATCATTTCCAGCCACATACATTGAATTCGTTCCTGCACAAAAGTTTTTAGCTATTTTAGCAATGCCTATTCGTTTGTACATCACGGGAAAACTTTACAAACGAATACTTCTAGACTCGGTGGAAATAGTGTGGAAAAATAAAAAGAAGAAGTGGAGAAGTGCCATTTCGGTCAGTAATAATGATATTAACACAGGGAAAATTGATCGTTCTGCAGCGTACTTTTTTTTCCTTTTTTTGCACTGCCAATGCCACATCAAAAGTTGCTGAGGGGGTTTTCTGTATGTTTCTTGAGGAAGGGTTGCAAAGTATAATCCCAGTAACCAAACTGATCCGAGTTTCATGAAACAAGGAGTACGTGATGATAGAATACATGTACTTATGCTTATTATGAAAATTACTGGTCATTTGCAGTTTTCTCCTGTGCGTCACCAGGTAGCTTTATAATGACACTCTGTGCAATGTGTATATTGATTATGATTGCTTTATATACTCGCAAGAGTGAAAAACACAGAAAATTCAGAATACCTATATCTAGCGGTATTAATGACAGATGGGCAATCACTTGTTTCTTAAACGCAGCTTTCTTTTAAAATTATGTATGGTACTTACATGTACTTACCACACGATTTCAATGATTACCATTTTCATTTGCATCCAACTGGTTGAGGAGTGGCTGCATCGAACGCCAACGGAGAAGATAAGCTGGTACAATAGAGTCATTAACGGATTTTACGTAATAATGACATGAAGAAGCAACTGCGAGATAAGAATTCGCATATTCATACTATTTGCAAAAATTCTATATTTAGAACTATAATTGGTAACATCCTCATTTTTAATCCTGCAGAGGTCAGTTAAATGTCTAAATTTAGCATTTAATACGACTCCAAGTGAAACAGCTGCGTTGTCGCCAACGTTCAAAATTCAAAACACTAGCTACTCAGTATCTCCTGAATAATAGTGGAGTATAATATCTACTTTTAAACAAATCCTAATCTGTGAGAATCAAAGAGTTGCAATCTTTTGTTAAATGAAAGACTGACTTGATGCAACTCACCCCGCATCTTATCGTTAAGATTCTGTCGAATAACATGGTACTTCCTTCAATAACAAATGTAGATACTTATTCAGTAAAAATAAAATCCCATATTGTTAATCTGCATAAAAAGGTTAATTTTTTGCTTAGCATCAGGGATTTATAAATGAAGGAAAACGGTCAAAGTTTGAGTGTCGGTCGACCACCAGTAGTGTTCATGATCTACTAGATAAAAATAGATACATAATCGGATCAAGCGGATTGCAGGGCTAAACATCATTCTAAATATAAAGGGAGTTACATACGACAATGTAATGACAAACAGAATCACACGAGCCAGACGAGTCTGATATGCATACCATGATACAACACTAACGACATTAGTGATAGTAGTCGATTCCCCTCGTCACCATCAGCCAACAACACAAAGTTTATGATGCTGTTAACAGTAATTCACACGAGTCCTTTGATAAAAATGAATTATCCAAGAAGAGAAACCTTTTGTCTTAATTACATTAACATTGTAATCATTTCACCGACATCATTATCATTCTAATGAAATGCTGTTAGTAGTTGGGTAGGAAGTGTCAAACGATTTGAGAGGACATCAATGTGTGTGTTTATTCATTCTTATTACTATTCATAGGAAAAATAACTCTCAATGATCTTCATTCCAGACTTAACTTTGCAAATCAAAGCGCTCATTCATGACTGATGGGATATAACAGAAGTCTGGATGAGCATTCCAAAAATTAGATGAGCTTTAAGCCAGTGTCTCATTGTCACTCACTTGACTTAAAAGACAACAGTTTGTATTCTTTTAAAAGGACTTTAAGATTTTAATTTCACTTCTCATTTCAGCTATACAGAACCATTCCATGGATTCCAATGGGATTATGATACAATAGTTAATGCAACTTTCTATTGTCTTTGCGAGAGAAATATTTTATATAAGTAAGCCATGTAACCACGCAGTTAGCAGCTGAGTAAGCTTCAGGTGTGCAATTGAGTACATCCAAAAACAACAGAATTCCACTTTCTTTGCGCTAGAAAGGAGCTGGTTATAAAGCACTTTCGCTCTTGTGAAGTATAGGATTTAGTTACTAGCCAGGGCTGTTTTAAGAAGCAAAACTCTAAAAGGAATAAGACGTATTTGATCTCTGGGGAATTGAATGTGTCCGACTAATGCCTAAATTATGATAAACACTCTGAGACTGAAACTAAATCCACTCCACTTTCTCAAGTTACCATTATTATTGCTAAGACCATTCGTTTATTTCCCTCGTGTCTGTAATGATCCTAGCATGCAATGCATCTTGTTTCATAAAAGTAAGGAAGCATAGCAGCAAAAGAAAGCACATATTATAAGCATGGTATATATTGCAAAGAGGAAAAACAGTTGCGTGAGATGCAGCAGTATTAGATGCAATTCATTTCAGAGTCCATGCATTACCTCTTCTCTTGTGTGCTTTACTGCTTTTGTGTCACATTCTGAGATTCGGCATTATCTGTGTAGTGCATTATTCTTCATCTTCCCTATGCTGCTGTGGCTGTGACCAGCCTTTTCTAGTGTTTAGATAATATGCGAAAAATATGTTTGCTACTTAAATGATGATAATTGCTGTGCTTTATTCACTTGGTATGTAATGGTTACCTACCTGTTTGATTTGATATGAAACCAAAAGAGAAGCTCTAATGAAATATGACAATTCGATTGATGGATTGGAGAAAACATTTTTATGTGTACTTTTTCGGTTATTGTTACGATTATTACTTCAGTAAGAAAACGATTTTTTCTCAGAAGATGAGAAGCAATGTAAAAATGAATGTATCTCATAAATTGGTTTAGGGATGTATACATATGCTTTTATAATAATACTGCTTGTACATGTACTTTCCAGTCTTATACCACGAGGGAAAGTAGTATTTCATCTCCAGATGATGATCATGTTGATGATGACAGCTCACAAACCATTTAATGACCATCTCCATTGCTCAAACAATATCAATAACTTTTTTTCCTGTGAAGATGAGGAAGGGTCATTGAGCGATATATGCACATGGTCAATATATGGATATGCTACAACAGACATTCCGTACTGATTACTTTTTCAAGATGTTATATGTTCTTTTTCCGCTCTGGTGAAACTCAACGCGCTCTAAGCATGCACATGCTGTATCTAATTATAATTACTTGGATCCAATTTATTTTATTAGTTTTTTACTTCTCATCTTTCAATCCTCAATGTTTTTTCTTTCTTGCTATTGTAGAAATCTTTTTTATGAGGAAGATAATCGGTTGTGATGATCATAAATGATATTTGTGAGGTGTGTATTTCGTCTTACACACCTTTCACAATTTACATGAACATAATTTAATTATATATTTTGTTTTCTTGTCTTTACAGGTAAGCGAATGAACCTCATTTGATATTTTGGTACTGGTACTCACAACTCACAACAATGTCATCATGGAGTCGGCGAAGGTCATGTTGAAATTCTTGAAATTTGTTTTATTTCTTAAATAATCCGTACTGACATTTGACAGTTATAAAATATACAGTTATTATGGAGGAAGACTTTAAAAAATTAAACCAGATTTTCTGGGGCATTGTGCATAACTTTTCGAATTTGACCAGGATATTAAATGGGAACATTCATTGAATACATTTCAAACACCCTGAACATAATTGCTGCATGGTAATTCCCCGTGAGCAAATGCTGAACTGAACGTTTGCACATAAACACTGAAATTCCCCGGTATACTGACACTGGTATACTCTGAGAAGCCGGCTTGTTGTCTGTGCTTTAATCGCAATTAAAATTAAATGTTTGTCCAAGAACTATAAAACTACAGGTTATGCATTTATAAAATGAAACAACAAAAGAAATCCACCGTACATTTTATTAGTTAAATGTGTGTATACTAAATGCATTTAAAGCACTGGTATAACCAGCACATTATCATGTGGCTGTGCTTTATGAGATTGGCTTCATAGTGAACTTAGTTCACACGCTGCGTTGGGGAGACAGGAAAAGCGGATGGAAGGAAAGAAGCACGGAGAGCAGGCTCCCGTGAGGAAGGCCACCTAATACCAAAAGCAGGAACTAGTTTTTAAAGCAAGCTTGCTTCTAGCGGACCAAGCGGCTTTTTTTCCAGTCTCTGGAACGGGTATCTTCACGCTAGGCTCCAGTAGTAGCAAAATACTAGTGTCATATCATATAAAATGTATGTACACTTATATGTGTATCAGTGCTCATATTCCAATGTCGGTTTACACCGGGCTAGTTACTTGTATGAAATTGTACATTATCCGTCAAGTGTGTGCGTGTTGCATTGTTACGTTGCTTTCATTCAATTGCATTACAAAACTTTGTTGAAACTTGAAAATTCTTTTGCGTCTTATGCAATTAATGATAATTACAGCATATTATTCCCGTAAATCTAATCTCAGTAGATTAGAAGGAGACAAAAAAACTTCTTGTAAATTCGCGTTGCACTTTGAATGCGAGAGTTTTTACAGGTGTAAAAACAAGTAGTAGTATTCCCATATTGTAGATATTTTTTCTTGACATTGGACTCTTATCCAGAATGAGTGGATGCATGCTTGCGTGGTAGCAATGAACAAATGACGATAACAGAGACAATGCGATTATGATGAAGATGTTCGTTCTTTTCACTGCATATATGCCTGCCTACCAGCATTTTTCCATAAAGCTGCTAATTTACTAAATCAATGGTATTCCTTCAAATGTGACGGATTTATGGGAACATAAAGTCACCACAATTTGTTGCTTCGCCAGACTTCTTACTATGAATCATCTTTTAGCCATGATGTTTGAGAAAATTGTGTATATCAAATCTTATAAAGATGTTCAAGAAAACTTGTAAAAGAGCTGAGTGAGATGCTGCTGACTTGAGTTGTTTTGTCTTGCTTCTATCTAGTTTCCACACGCCACACGCTATAATAATATTGTGTTGTGAACTATGCCTGGCTGAACTCATTATGCTCTTACGAGTGAAATGAAAATGCAATTGAGACATAACAGACAATATAATGAACAGAGCACTGAGCTCGTGAAGATGTGTCAAAGACAATGACTTTATTTTCAGATTATTATGAGCAAAGCTGGCTCTGATGATGGCTGCGTATCCGTGAATGCATATGTATGATATGAGTAGGCATTGATATACAATATTATTTGTAAAAGCATCAAAATCTTGTTATAAAATCGTACTGAAGATAGTACTTGGGTATGCGCACATGATATACCATCACATAATAGCACATACTACAAAACACCAGTTTTTCCCACACTTCTTCCCCTATAAATGCACCGTCCAATTTTTTCACTACCACCAGCCAATCCCCGTAAAATGACTTATTCTCCGAGTGACTAATGTACGTGCAATGTACTTAACTTGTCTGTGATTCTAATAAGCTGAATGAAGTAAATGTGAGCTTAATTAAGAAAATCTCATCATTTCTTTTCTTAGCTGCATGTAATATCTTATTTGCTTACATGAAGGAAAGAGATTATTTATTGTTGGCGCGATCCACCAGGGTGTTGAAATAATAATGAATAATAATGTTTCTTTCGCTGATAATGAATGAGCCCTTTTGATGATGCTGTTGTTTTTTAGACGCTCAGCATAGAATAAACATAAATTTTTACCTAGTTTGCATATACGTAGCCCTTTCCTCTAAAACTGTTCTATTGCTTGGTCCATATATAAATAATGTCTTTATAGTATTCATTGTAGACAACGTTTTTTTGTGAAATTGTGACTGCTGAATAGGTGGTGATTCATGTTTATATCAAGCCTTCATTTCCTTTGCGGAACGCAACACATCATGAGATGCAGTATTGCACTTGAAGACATGAGATTTTTTTTAGTGAGGCAGACCAATGTCGGTTATTTTCACAGTCAGAGGAACGACTTGAATGCTATATTGTACCTTATGATGATATAATTTACAATATTTGAACAAAACAACCACCACCACCGCCGAAATGATTTTCACAGTTCATAATTTTAGCATTTCACGGTTTGCAAGTCTTTGTTTTGTAGAATGTTCAATTTTGAGAGGGTATTTATATCTATTTCCTTTTCAAGAGGAATTATTAAGAGAGATAATAATGTAGCTGTGCGCTTAAAGAATTCAGAAAATAAGTTATGGGGTGGTATGAATTATTATGATTATTGTACTGTACGCATGTTAATGCCTATATTGTATTATGGCTCCTCTGATCACACTTTTACTCTTTGCTTCCAACTCATATTCAACTGATCTCATTTTATAAGAAACATGCCAGACGTTGTATCCTTCGTAGCATTCTTATCTGGTTGAAGTTGTATGCGGAATCTGAAAGAAAGAACGGATGTGCCGAGGATATTTGATCCGATGATGATACGACTGTATCATAATTTAGATAGCATTTAACGTGTAAATGAAAGAAAAACTTCTTGACTATGTTTTTTCGTGGCATTTTTTGTTTGTTAGAATTTCATGATTACAACGACTACCTTAGTAAGGTACCCATATAGAATCGTAAGTAGGAAAGTGCTGATATCCACCATTGTATTCATTACCACACTTCAACAAAACGTTAGTAATAAAGACAAAAATCCCATCGTGCGAATATAAAAGCTATGTTCCGGCTGAGAATCTGTAGTGGGAAAATATAGACATGAGTTGTTTTCGTTTTTTATGCATCAACTAAGGTCCCAAACACCCTTACAGCAGGTTTAATTTCATGAAGACAGATTAATTTGATAAGCAGTATAGTGTTTATCCCAGCAATTTTTCATCATTCATGAAACCCGTTGAAGATGAATAACCTTTTGGTTTTGCAAGACCATACATTGCTAATATTTCTATTCTCGGAAGAATAAAATAAAAATTACACATAATGTTTACCCTCGAAAGGAAAAAAAGAGAAATTTGCACACACCTTTTTCATACAAACCGTTCTCCAGCAGGTGTTTAAGTACCATTATTAGCTTATTGCAGCATGCAAAATACCGTTTAGGAATAATTTTTTAAGCGTTAAAAATGGCGGAAGTTATGGCTGTTGCTCAACAAAAATGATGCAACGGGGTTCTCATAAAAGTAAGTCCAGTGAAGCCGAATACGACTACTTTACACAGAGAAAAAATGAAGAAAAATACACGCAATAACTATAACACTTGAAATATTAATGCACTTTATGACCGATTAACACTGTCATTATTAAAACAATGATATTATCATTATTGTGAAAGGATGATGTGTGTAACGTACTTCTTAACCACCCTTTTAGGGTGACGACGGGCAAGAATGGCAGTGAACCAAAGTCATGTATTAGCAGCAGTGTACAGTAGTGGCAGTGATGATAATGATGATTGTAATGGTTATAGTTATTGTTATTATTATGGACAATTTTTTTATTTAAATGTTCACAGCTTCATAAAAGGCTAATCTTCTCCCGTGTTCTACATGTGTAATAATCTTATATAGGAGCAAGCAAATTACTGTGAAATTACTCTGGTATTAAAATATTACTGTCCGTCAGTATTTTCCCTCAATACCGTTCATAAACTTGCTACATAATATGATGGAGGCTCATGCATCCCACTGTATATTATTAGCTTTTTTTCTTTTAAATTCAAATTGTATCAAGGACATTGTCTTTAAATAAAATCCGAGTCTGCATTTGATCAGAATATACATAAAAATCAAGTTAAAATTAAATTATCTACTATGATATCAAGGCTAAAATTGAAATGGAAATTAGTCTTGCATAAAGCCAATTTGTTTGCTAACACGATAATGAACAATGCATAATAATAGTCAAATGCACACACCGGTTTCACAACAAGATGAAAATAATCTCCAAATTAAGACATTATAACACATCAACTACTACCTTTCTTTGAACAATTCATGTATCATTTATGAAGAGGCGATAAAATTATGACCATTACCAATCAATCAAATTACAGCTTTTCTATAAAGCCATAGAATGATTTGCCATCAGGCCATGATCATAATTTCTTTTTCATTTCAATCGTTACTGCAACTTATCGATAGTGGATTTACTGCATGTTCTATTCAAAATTGAATTATCTTACTTACAACAAACGCCTCAAAACTAGTCTGAAAGGTACTCCGACTAGAGCGTAGAAACAATCCGAAAAAAAATGTTTTCTATGATTATCTTAAATGGTCTGATATTTGAAGAAGCTCAACTGCTCCTGTATTCGGTAAAATCTCTGCCCGACAAGATATCTCAACGTATTTACCATAGTTAGATTTGTCGTAAGTCTGGTAGCATTTTAGATTCAAACCTTACCCGTCTTATTGTACTTTTGTGCAATGTGGGTAGTAAAGCAGGAAAGCAACACATATTATGATGCATTCTGATCATGAATAAATATAAAAAATGGCTAAAGGTAAGATATACAGTGAACATTGATTCGATTCGCCGTTGTTTTACACACTCTCAGTCGGTTCCATCATCACGTATCCTTTCCTTTCGTATCTAATCCCTATTGTAATCACAAATTTTTAAAATAAAAAAATTGTGAAAAAGAGGAATGGATCAAAATGGCAAGACAAGTTTTTCCCCTTTTCGTACATGGACGTACTACTTTCCACTACAACAGTGCATTTCTAAAATAAAGAATCAACATGATGCCGATGATGTCCTTTGCAGTTAGTTGTATGTAACAATCTCAAGCTTTTTTTGTATCTCTGCGTTATATAATTTCATACAATTACTCACAAGAAAGATCAAGCCGAAAAGCAACAGTAGCACGACAGCAGCAAGTAGGAATGCAACAGCTCAAGAATACGAAATACGAAATGACGATTAACGAAGACAACAACGACGATTTTTTATCCACTCACGTTGCTGCACTCCCATTATTCATTCCAGCCTTGCGCGAACCTACCCACCTAGTCAGAAGCAAATCAACAATATTTTCAATGGTGACTCGACGTACAATGAGAAATACGTTATCCTCATATATTATGCATTCATGTTTTCTTCTTCTTTACAGTCAAAATTTTTTGAAGATGCTCTTTGCTTGCATGATGTCCATTATAACCTGTGTGTGAGAGACCTGAGCTACATTGCATTTATCAGTTCAAAGGGTTTTATTTTGAGAAACTACTACATATTTTGGGACAAAAAAGTCAAAGCTCATAAATAATAATATACAAACAACGTACCTACACGCATACATCTACATATAAAGACATAAAAATATGAATTTGTATACACACAAGTGCACAACACAGTTATTAAAGTTTGATTGGCTGTCTTCATGAATTAATTTAATTCGCATGGACGAACAGACTAACTGCGGTGATGTGCAACTGATGTGAATATAAATAAGTTGATTGTTTAGTTTATCATACTTTACCATTATATTTTCTGTTGATGCTCATCCTCATCATCGTCCCATCATCTCTTTCCTTGATCTATTATGAATTACTTATTGCTGGCATGATGAATTTGATGGATGTCTGTATGATGAATGTGCTGTAATATTAACGAAAGGATAATAATTAAACAGCCACTACTACTTACTACTGTAGTTAGTTTTGCTGTTGTGGTTTTGATACACATGCTATGCCACTTTCATACAACTATGTAGCTAGCCCATTATAATTGCTAATATCATTATTAGATAGTTTATATTTATGAGAGGACTCACTCTTCTGCGCTGTTACTACCTACTTTGTGTACAGGAGCTAAGTAGTAGCCTATTATCACTGAGATCTTCACTACTTTTTACTACTCATTCCAAGAGAACAGTAGAACAACAGAAGTACTACGAAGAGGCGTTGATTTTTCCGATGCGAATAAATACAATAATGATCATGGAGGAGACTCTTTACTCTCCCATTCCTCCCCACCTCTTTATAATACAATAGTTGTTCATGCCTTATTTCATCTTACTCCTTCTCTCTATCAAGGTTCAAGATTAAGCAATTTGAATCAGAACAAAGTCTATCATTTTCTTAATGATATTTCTTCTTCATCTTGATTCTCCTTCGAAGCCATCTAATGCCAGCATCATGTGCAGGAATGTGTGTCTAAACAGAAGGCATCAATGAAGAGGTTTTTTTGGTTTTTAAATGCAGGAGATTAAACTGGAGTTCTCAAGAGCAGGAGTTGTATCAGGTGCAACGTAAATGATGAATTTGGTGTTTATGAAGATGGATGCAACAAAAGTGAAATAATAAAGTATATTATTACTTGGAGTATCCGCAGACAAAATAAAAGTAGTCTCCGATTAATTAGCATTTTGGATACTCTGGATCTCTTTGGGCCAACGGCGATTCTCTACTCTGATTTGATCTCATCATTACGAATTTTTCAGTATCAAAAATTGAACAATAATCATAATAACAAGGGCTGAGTTGAGACATTTAAAGATCCATCAAAGTGATAAGGGAAAAAAGAGGAAGAGAGTGAAGATCTCTACATCAGTTTATTTCTCGCTGCTACTGATGTGGGCCTAAAGAGAAAACCCTTTTTCAACTCTTGGTTTTTGTCAGTTCAAAATGTTTTTTCTATAAAATACTCATAAAAGCCTTGCGGCTTATTTTGAGCATGAATTACATATTAATGCAATAATAAATGAAGATTAAATCAACTCTCCATACTCTATTTGGCATTTTCGTTAGAGGGTAGTAAGTAGTATATGCTAATAACTTGCATTTTTAAAAACTGATGATGTTTCTCCTAAAGTGAGACATTAATATTTCTGGGATGTAGCATTTTCGCTGCAAAGATGCAGTCCTACCAAAAATATATTTGCATGACATCATTTTCCCTTTTTATATACGAAGATAAATAATGACAATTGGGAATTTTAGGAGGAATACCTATGCATTTTTATTCAAGCGTACTGTTCACATTGAAACAATGTTTAAATCTAGTAAACCCATTGTAGACAATGAATGCCGCGTGCTTATGAGTTTAACCCACGTTATACATCAAAATCCAGTGGAGCCAAAAAAACAAAAGAAAACATGTACCAAGAAGTAGCAGTATATCAGCAAATAATACTGCTCCATCCAGAATAACTAAAATGCAAAACAAAAAATCTGAGTGTGAGTAGAGTGTATAGATTTATTTCTTCATTACTGGCTGAGTGAGTGGTAAAAAAAACCTGCAGTGCAATGAACACACACAAGGACTGGACAAGAAAGGCAAGCAATCGCAGCACACGGTTGAAAAACTGGCCTTGTACCGGTGTAATGATTATCGTCATCATCATTATCATGGAAGTTTTGAAGAAGTGAGCAAAAAGGAAGAAATGGTTGCTCTTTGGTTTGCTGACTGAGAACAGCTTCTTTTGGCTTCAACTTGTTACGTGGCTGAATGTTTTCAACTTGGATGTCTGGACTGCCCATGTTTGTACACATACACATATTCTTACATGTACATACTTTTTAACAAGCACAAGACTCTCACTCACTTCGCTCATACATTCTTTCTAAACTTGTTAAATTAAGCTGAAGCTTTCATGAATGTGAGCAAAGCATGCATACATACCAAACCGCGATGATAAATGATACATGACTAAATTTTATCCGCCACCACCGTACCACATGAATATTTATGTGCTATGAAGATATAAAGCATTAAAGTCTAATATAAATACCTACAGATTAATGTATATACCTATATGAGTAATTTACTCCATGTAGACATATGCGAAATACGCAACTTTATCATAATAACAGTCCTCATTTTGCCTTCTTGCAACTATTACATAGTGCCTAGTTCTAGTATATTGTGTTCATAGATCATGCAATGTTCACCTAACATATTTCATGCGGATAAGGTAACAATTCATGATAACGTTTTAAAATCATCATACCTTCCAGCAGAGCTTTAAACTCACTCTAAAGACACATGAGACCTTCATTAGTTACATTTAAAAGAAACTAGAGCTTTTAAGAGTTCATACATATTATGCGCATTTATTTCTTAACATTTTTTGTCATTTAAGGCATTGTAAAATAAGCTGAGCAGAAAAACAAGAAATATTAATCAGCTGGATATAATCTATGTGCCACACGTTTGCAGACTGTTAGTCTGAATATTTTAATCATTCTGTATGACGCTACATTACAATTCACAATGTGATGGATGATTAACTCAACAATATGAGCTACATTCTAAGCAGAGATAATCATGAAACACTTTTGATTGTAACTCAATAGAAAAGAGATTTAATGCAAAATTATTCATTCAGCATAGTGGTTGATACATAGTAGGGGCGAGCAAAGGAGAAAGAAAACACACAAAATAAAAACCAGTCGTCAACAGAAGATCGACGATCTTACCAAGCCACTTATTTAGGTATTCGTATGTGTGTGTAAAGAGAATCACAATGACTGCGCGCATGTTTGGAAGCTGTTGCTGCCGCCACAAAAATCAACCATACATAACAACGAACCAGTAATTGACATTAATTATTAGCTCCATTACATGTGCAAATAAAAATGGTTTGATTGTTAACTTTTTCCGTTATCATCATAAACATGGTAATAATATAATGGCTGCAGTAATTCTTAAAGCAGCAACCTCTTTTACCACCTTCCGTTAACACGTCATAAAAAAGAAGCGCCTACACAAACGCTACCACATATTTTACGACATTTTCACACTAGAGTTTTATAGAAATAAGGGAAATAAGGAAAATGACAACTTTAAAATAAAAAATGCACTTGACTTTGTTTTAATTGATCAGATCAAGAAGCGTTTGTCGTAGAGCTATGAATTTTTCAAACTTACATGCTACAGGATATTCATTTACACATGCTTGAAGGAATTACACAAAAAAAACTCTTAAAAACTTCGGAGTGTTATCATTTTTCTGCTCAGGTGAGCAACTACAAAAAAAACGTGGTAATCCACTTTAAAAGTACTTCAGAATAGTTTTACGCTAGTCGACTGTGTGGAGTTTAGCCCTAAAGCCATTGTTTCATTCAATGGGAAAAAGTTGCTAATAATGTTTTTATTGGTGCTTCTCCTGAGCTAGTCGATGATGTTGCGTATGCGTGTTGTATGATACAAATACGTAGGATAATTTAACTTTGTGTTTTCAAACATTACAAGACGGAATTTTCATGAAATATGTAAAGAAATTGAAAGGGAAGCCGGACAGCAAGTCATCTTGAGTTGGAGAGAGAGATGGATGGTGATCATGGGCATTTTTTAAACAGATGGACGTGTTGGAAAAGCGAAGACCACACAGCAATTGGCCAAATTATAGAAGCCGAAGAAAAAAGGAATATATTACACGCTAATATGATTGCAAGGAAAAGTAACATGTAAAAAAACGCAACACATATCTGAGAATTTTTTTGTTCGAGTTAACACGTATAAAAAATGTACGATTACGATATACAGTAATGACATGGCAAAGAATGAACATTTTAGCTTTGGTTGATGATGGTGGTGGTGGCAGTGGTGGATGAAGTGAGTGAACAAGTTGCCGCTTCGTCTTTACGTGCAAGTTGTACAAGCACACTATTTTTTCTTTTTAATGGATTATCTTACGTGAAGTGTAAATTGTGATGCAGAAAAAAGAAGGTAATGTAAAGATGATAGTAAACGACGAGACGCTTGAGTTTGGAATGTAGTAAGCGTTCGCAGAGTTTTCCATAGCCTAATACGCAGTTACACCTTCGTATAGAGAATATTATGGATTGAATAACTATGTAGCATTTTAAGTTAAGTATCAAACATTTTAAATACATAAATGCTAATACTAGTCCATGGCTAAAGACTATGCTCTGAATATATTTTGTCCCTATTTGTATCATTGAAGTCAAGAAATAAAAATGTTACACATGAAGGGTTTACCAAAGCAAAGTTAGAATGTAACCGAAACCACGAGAATTCCACATGTTATTCAGTAAAAATGTTGGTTGTCTTAACTTGGCTTTTGATACCTTCTTAAGAATGGCTCTTTACAAGTTTTTTGGCAAGCAGAGTATTTATTCCATCCGTTTAACTTATCATTTTTGTATTTTTTTTTGTATACGCCCTTACTCTACTTACAACTCATATTCATTTTCCTTTTATCCAGTGACGACGATGATATATCGTTTTATGCTCCTTTTGCAACAACCATGAAGTGTGCTCTAGCTGACACATGTTAGCACAGCTACACACAAAACATAGCTCTACAATTTTTAGTAGTTCTACTTGCCACAATACAAGCCTTTTGCTTGGTTTAATTCTTACAGTTACATGTAACTAAAGTGCCTTTTCAAATGTGAAAAAGCAAAGAGATGAGAAGAAATGCTACTTTCTTGAAGAAGGGTTGTTGAAGATTTACATAATGAACAGGATACACATCAGTAATAGCAAAAGACGGACATAGTGTAGTACCATGAAGAAAAAAATAGAGAGTAAAAGGAGAAAAAAGCCATGCTTGTCTGCTTAGAGGATAGATGAATGTGTCGTCTTGCTCAATGTGTCTTATTCTTCTTGTTGGTTTGTAGCAGTTCTGGAATAATATATTCAAAGTGAAAAGGAAGTACTTTCGGATACTTTACTAAGAATTTCAGCATTTTAAAAATTTCCGGTTCCCTCGCTCTGACATTTCAAATTTATATGTCCTTGCCAAGGTTTTAACAAAGACAAAAGGATCTTTAGCTCTTTCTCTTTTTTTCTGAAAAGCGCCTGGCAGTGGAGTACTTAGACTAAGCATAATAATAGGTACGTATAAATGAACCAGCAGTATCTCATCGTACGTATTTAATGTGTAGCGCAACACATCTATAAAACTGGTAATGCATACACACACGTGGTTACTAAAACTTCAACTCCTTCATTCTGCTTTCCGGGTCCTTTTTTCACTTCTCTGGAAAATGGAATATTATGTAGTTTTTAGCAACAAAATACTATTTCAAGCGTGTAGATGTATGTATTTTCCATTACACTCCTGCTATAGACCAATATGAATGAAGTAACTAAAAAGTGGTGAGATTTTTTTTTTCGGTGTGCCTGGCCTGCCTTTAGTCCTGTTTGCCCAGCAAGACTGCCTTCCTGCTGGCTTGATACATTTATTTCTTTTTCCAAGCTAGCAAGCAAGTTCGAACAAAGTCTGGAAACACTAGTTCCATCGTCAGCTCTAGTCCTCAGTCTCATAATTTTTAGCCATGAAAGATTTGCAGCAGATTTATTCAAGTTGAATAGGAAGTTCAGCCAAGCCAGGCAAAAGCACACACATACACATTCATGCACAAAGCAGGAGCAGAGGCACACTCTCCTTTTCTTTCTTTGAAAAGGAAGAATGAGCAAGGTATACATTTTATCATCATCTTTCTTTTTCTTATAGGCACACATGCATGAATTCATGTGAACATGGGGTTGCTTTACAAAAACCGACAGAAAATGTACATGGAGAACTCAGAACTCTACTAGCAAATACTCATGGACATTTTTTCCTTGGCGCTACTACCACCACCAGCCTCTATTAGATAGGATTTCATACATTCTCCATTCACAGTGTCTCTGACTATGTTAATAACTTACATTGTATATTTTCCACACTCAGGCACATGCCTATAATGTTATATAAAGAGTTTTGCATTTCTCTTCTTCTTCTTCCTCTCATTTGTTACTATATTCTCTTCTTTGAATTTCGGAAGCAGACAAAAAGGGAAACAAGCCGGGAGAGTAGTATAGTGTTGGCCTTTTTTGGTTTGATCTTCACAAAAAATATAGTGGTAACGTAGTTGCATATAGAAAGGGAAGAAGAAAGAGTCGGCTGGTAGGACTGCTACAACTTTCAAGACGGAATACAAAGAAGCTCCAAGAAGGCAATATATCCTTCTGAAAACCAAGAAAAGAAGTAATATATAGAGCGTGAAGTAAAAACTCCCGGGTTTTCTTTTGGTAACAGCTCCTTAAAGTGGCTGCATGGCATCCAGCACAAGTGAGTAAAGTATAAAGTAAGCAAACGTGTAGCAGGGAAACAAACCGACCAAACGGAACCAAACAAGAAGAGAACTGAGCTAACAACTCTCCCTCTAATTCTACTTCCAGCTAGATTTTCTTTTTCTCTTTTTTTTTTTTACAAAAAGGCACATGTGTGCCGTTCTTTTTTGGTTGAATGTATAAAAAGAACATCAAACAGAGAAGCAAAAAAAAAACACGACAGTAGTGCATAACTGGTGGACCAATATTATGGCATGCATGGATGGCACAAGAAGTTGATGATTATTCTATTTTTTCATACGTAGTAGATGTTCTATTCCAGATACATAAATATAGGAAAAAACAATACACTCATGTACGAAAGCAAAGAAAGAGGAAGGAAAGCAAAAAATAGCATGACAAAATGTGTGTTTTGAAGAAAAAAAGTTTTCTTTGCTTTTATGCATATAAAATGTTCAGAAGGGGACAATGGCGTACAGGCAGCATACATTAGTTTACTACTACAGAAGGTTACTGCTACTACTTTTTCCCATCTTGAGTAATAAGCAAAATGCATAGATGCATATAGAAGGGAAGTTAGCTAAAAAGGACGGGAGCGCAGCAGTTGCTTTTGTTTGAAAGGGTGTAGTTGAACTGTAGACAGAATGTACACAGCAGCTGTGACTTTATAGGAAAAAAGTCTATCTTTTCTGATTTTTCTTGGCAATTTTTTGCCTCATGCGATACTGCCGCTGATGCCACCGCTGCTCTCCTTCTCATTCTCTTTTGTTCCTGGGGAATATAATAATTCTTTGTCGACGAGGGGGTGTTTAATGTATACTCGCATTTATGTGCATCTAGACCCATACATAAAGTGATCCTGCATAACACTTTATGACTTTCTCCCTTTTTAAAAAACTTATTCCCCAAAAAGTAGAAAATTCAGGGCTTAAATTTGAAATTTTCCCTTCTCCTTCTTCCTACACGTTCTGTGCCATCCACCACCAACATACCTAACGAGAGGAGAAAAATATGTGGCACCCACTCACTTCTTCCATAACTCTGCTACCAAAACGTTGTCCTATCTGATCGCATATAAATAGATTTATGCGCGCAAGATTTTCTCCAACACACACTTATGTATGCGTTCTTAGGAATAACATTCATCCTTCTTTGTAGACACATACAGGACATTATGATATGATACACACGCACCTAAAGATACCTCGAGCAATACACAAAATACAAGTTGGGTTGATGATGCCTTGTGGGTGGTTATTGCAAGGGGACGATGTTACGACATCAGTAAGATGCTCATTGTATATGAGTAACAGGAACAAGAAGGGAGCTAAAAAGAAAGATTCGCTTGAATTTACACGAAAATTGGAAATGTCACAACTCCTTATGAAGCAGGTTGATAACACGAGAGTTATTTCCCTGTGGAGCTTAGTCAACTTTGATCCTTCTGTTATAAACATGAAATTGTATTTTTAAATAAATAAAAGAAAAAGGAAAGAATATAAGCAGTGCAGTGAGGGAAGTGTTGGAATGATGCATTTTGTGGTGGTGTAGTCCCATTACAAAGTACAAACAAAGTTCATACCTTCCAACCAAAAATGATCATGCAAAAATATCGAAAGGTACTGCAGATTCTATTGCATAAACGCAATTATACGATAACTTTCAGTTAGCTCAACTTCTGAGGATGAGCTCTGACAACTTGCCAAAAATTCTACTTGTAATTTGAAATGAAAATTGATCGGAAAATGTTTCAGAATACAAAAATGTAATTATCGGAGCCTGCATAACAAAGTATTGTAGAGAAATTCTAGCATGCACACTCGTTGCAGAAAAAAATCCATATTTTTGTATTTTCACATTCTCTTGGATCAGAATGTAAATAACCCTTTTCCTGACTTCCTGCTAGTAGGTGACATGAATCAAAAATAATCTAATAGTATAAAACAGTGAGAGTATTTCGAGTATGCAAGTGTATATACCTACGCACACTTGTACAACACAATGTTATAGATAGGTAGGTAAGGGAACTTGCTACGTGAGGTGTTTCTAATGAAATACCGCTTAGATCTCTCTTCCTCAGGCTCTGATCTGACTTCTTAGGTTAGGAGAGGTGCTCCACACCGTTGTATATATTGGAGGAAAAGTGGAAAAAGTTGAAAATGCCAAGAGATCAAAAAGCAGAGGGAGTAAAAAGCAAGGAAAATGAAGAAGCAAGGGCTGCATTGTAATTTTCTTTTGTGAAATTGTATGCCGACATATTTATATGAAAATGCCTACATGTGTAAGCCATAAGTAAAGGATTGTCTTCGGTTGGATAGGTAGAAAAAAGTAGTTTCCAACATTGTCAATTCCACTAAAGCTAGAACTCTGGTATCTACAACTGCCGCTATTATTCTTTTCCTTGCACATATATAAAGCACGCATGCATGTATGTTTTATGAAATGTCGGGAAATTCGGAGTGTGTAAACCTTTCGGTGAAATATCCCCTGCTGTTCTCACCCTGGATTTTTGTCCTGTGTACCCAGTTCTCCAGCTAGTAGCACACTCCGCTTCTAACGAGAATCAAAATAGGGAAAAATAAGAAGTAAGAATAAAGCATGTAGGAGTAATATGAAAGGAGGATGAAATGATGCTACCTACACACACATTACTCTATATAAAATGCTATAAGTTTTAGTAAAAATATTATCTTCCTAGTTTGAGCCAACTAAGCACTTATATTTACGCCTTTCCTATCAGCCATGTATAAAAATGTATTTGTAGTCAGTTGTCTGGCTCAGTAGAAACTGGCTGGTAAACCGGGAGGGAGGTGAACCAACTAATTGGCAAAAAGTGTGAAAGCATGGAAAAATTTATGAAGGACAATAAAGCTAAGACTTTGTCATAATAAATTGCATTCTTACCTTTCTCCCTTTTTAGTTCCATCCAAAAAATAAATCATTATTAAATCCAATAAAAAATGTATCAGCATCCATAGATGAGAGAAAGCAACTGAGCAAGAGCACACATCATGAGAATGTAAAAAACAGGAATAAATGTTTGGATATTCTTCTAGTTTGCAAAGCATAACTTTTGTCGACATAACTTTATTTGGAACAGGCACGGCAAACAGACAAAACAATATAAAATATTCTAGGCAATATTTAAAAATTTCGTGAACACACTTTACATGAAATGAAAAATTCTTCATAACTTAAGCCAATTAACCATTTGCTAACTAAATTATTCATATGATAAGCGTTTTATAACTTATATCACACTTTATCTGATTTTTTAAAACAAAATTATAGAGTCAGTAACACAACTATCCAATTCTATGTAACAATTATCGTTAGAAATACTTCAGCTAAAATATTTGTGTTACTTTAGAGCGATGTACACTCGATAAACTTCAGGAAGAAACTGGCATGCATTTTAATTTTTTAACAAAAAATTCCTATTTCTGTGCTATATTGAGCTTCCAAATTGTCGCCGGTGATCTATTCTTGGCCATAAACATCACAGAATGCGTACCTAAAATCAGACCAACGAGTAGTAAAATAAGCATTCAAATTATACTGACCAATAGGAGACAAGAGTAGAAACGGTGTCAAAATAGGATTGTAAAAGGGTATAAGAAGCTGTCAATCATTTTATTACCCCTATTCATTCACAAGTATCCTCAAGTAAGTGCAGTCCAATCCTTCGATTACTGTAAACAAGATGCAAGTTGTATTTGGTGAGGAGTTCCCTTTCTGAACAGCGTAGTCCCGCATTCCCAAGCTCCTAACCATCTCGTAAGTTCCTGCAACGTTGATTGTAAAAAACGAACAACACTAAATTTAAATTGCTGTTATAAAAACCTTTTGTTGGATTATTACATGTATTATTAGTATCATGTTTTTTAACCATTGAAAGTATAAAAAATACTTTTAATTTTAGGTACAAAACAACAACAAACGCAGTTTTTTATTGCATACCTATTTATGAGTTAAGGTGTTTTGGTGACTTAAAAATAGAATACCGTAATTTTGGGCTGTCTATTTTGAATTTGAAAGCGGAGGTGGAAGTCTTGCCTTTTTTTCTAAGCCCATATCATCATTATTATCATCATCATTACGTTTTTTACTACGTCCTCAGTCCCCATCCAAAATACTGCACTCTCACCACCAACACCTTCAACTTGGTTGGTATATTGTCAGAGTAATAAATGTACCTTTTATCCATCCTCACGCAATCTGCTCTCGTTTTTTATGATTTTGTCTTCTGGATGTATGCATAATGTTGCCCTCTGCATCGACAACTTTTACAAGATTGCCCTCCTATTGTTCTGGTGATCATCTTTAGAGCAAAAATGCATTTCTTTACATAATAGGGATGCCTTCATCTTATTGTATAAAATGTGTTTTCGTTTTTTAAAGTCTTTTGCCTAAAAATAGCGGGATCTCACATGCATTCTGTTTCTGTAGGTGGTATTTCTACCTCAGACCTGAACTAAAATGTTGTATTGTGCCTTTTTGAAGTTGACTGCTAGGTTGTAAAAATCTACAATTCTTTACTGCTCGAGAGATTCGGTATTAAAAAAGGGAATGTGCAGAGTGGACTGTCCACTCGACTTCAATTCAATTCTTTTTTTAAACTGGAGCGGATGACCGTTTTATTGCTCTACTCCTACTGTTAAGGTTTTTTTCTCCCATAGAATGCAGTATACACATCTACAGTGTGAGTTCATGTGTACCTCAATCATGACACTTAAAAGGCATCTCTTCCTCACATACGGGGATATTCTCTGGCATGCCAGAAATATCTTCGTGGCCTCGTTACTTCTACTTTGAGAGCACTAAAGATGCTATAAATGGTGAACTTGACCCATTCTTTTTAGATGCCTGTTGGGATTTTTTGGCGAGTAGCGTATTGCATTACGCAGGGAAAAAATGAGCTGCATTGCTCGTAATATAAGGCATAAGGATCAAGACTATGCATTATACAGAACATTATATGATTTTATGAGTTCGTACTTTGTATATTTGGTGAACTTGAGAAGGGATATTATTGTGCGGAATGCATGTTTTATGCAATGTGACCACGTAACGTTCTTTAATGTACCTATTTTACATCCAGGAAAGCAACATCTCGTGCAATGACATTTATTTTCTATAAATGTATGGCCAATAGTATTAAATACGTGCATAATTGACGTGCCAGTAATTAAGAAAAACGTACTTTAGGATTACGTCATTTGTGTGTAAATAGGTGTCACACGTAAGTATCCCTTCAAGGCTCCAGGTTGTGTTTCCTTCTGTAAATGAGATAATACAAATATAGAATAGATCAGATACGTTATTACATGTGTTCAGCAGAGTACCAATAAGTATTTTATACTTAACCTTAGATGGATACACACTGAAGGTCCCGCTATGTAAATGGTTAACTGGTCTCACAAGCATGAGAAGAGATCCGGATCATTTCATCCAACCCCTCAATATTATTACGCTCATCTCTGTAAACTAAGGGTTTAAAGGGTGTTCCCAATCTCACAATATTGTGCCCGTCCCTTTCCTGATGGCCGCCATTTCTAAAGCTAGAAATAAACATGAAAAGGTATTACATGAAATGATCTGATATGCTTTATTTAGAAATGAAGTAGAGTACTTTGTGATTGATCAATATTAGTGTTGCGTTACAAATTAAGGTGGTGATAAATATTTTGTAAGAGAGTTTGTGAATTAAGCATTTAATTTAGCCTGACCATTTATCTTTTAAAAACAAATAAATAGATACAAATGTAACAAAGTTGTGTGTATAAGAGTAAAAGTGACGTTTTCAATAAGGTTGCTACCAGTTAATTGTGTGGTATATTTCTTGTCATGTCTCGTCTGATAAGTTTCCTTTCCTGGCATGTAATTTCAATGACAGCTCCATCAACTCCATCATTACCTTTCGTCTCAACTTCCAGCAATTACGCAAAGGGAGTTGGATAAAAGTGAGTTTGACATGTAATGTGTTCCATCTAAAGTGTTCCATCATCATGATTTTATCTCCTGAAAGAAAGCATACAGAACAAGTTTACTTCATTTTCCAAATCCGTATAAATTTTACATAACCGATAAAATCAATAAATTCCATGATTAAAAAGTGAGATCAGGTGAGTGGTAGCACCAACACCTATACATTTTAAGGTAATAATAAGACACTGTATACGTTCCACTACTCCACCATGAAAGGCTTTAGTATTCCAAAGCCCTAGCAGTTCATAAATTCCAGTAATCTTTTGGAGAAACTTACTCACCAATATCTGCCTACATGCATTGTGTAGTATGTGTTTCATACTTCACTTTCTCAAAGTTTCTTTGAAAGAGGAAAAGTGTAGTTTCAGTAATAAGATGAGTAACTTGTGCAGTATATATGTGCAAAACTTTTACATCGAGAAAGGAGGAAGCCAAGGAAAGAAAGCAAATGAAGCAAGAGTAAATTATTGGTAGTTGGAAATTACGCCTAGACAGGCATGCTCATGGTGTGTGTGTATATATAGTACATCGGAGGAGGGAATTAAACCAACAGTGTAACCCTTTCATTTGTACATTGTGTGGCATCGTGTGTCCTATCAAAAAACTATTTTTTGCAAGTATACATAATGTAATTCACATAGAGCATGCAAAATGTAATAATAAAGTAAAGCAAAAGTTAAAGCACACACAGCTATCTATCTTTCTTTGGAGCTGGCTGCCTCCTTGTTTGAATATTAAAATGCCTCTTTCTCTCCACTAATGCTTGTGTGAGCTGACTTAAACGTCTACTTTGGAAGTAAACTAAAAGTAATTTTAGTTGTCCTTAAACATTCATGCTTTTCTTGAATACAATGTCGATTAGATCGACCCTTGAAAGTTGGCCTGGCCTTTTGTAGCCATTACTGTGTAAATACAGATAGTGCTACTATATATGAACACAACCTCGACCCAAGTAAAATTAGTCTTCTTCTAGACAGTCTGCCAATTCATGCATAAACTTTCAAAATTTTATCAATTTAATTTAGCCTTCTTCTTCTATGCACCCAGACAGTGTACACCAGCAAGTTATATAAATATATCGCTCTCATAATTATCAAGAAAAGCCATTCTTTCTTCCGCTTTGTCCAGAGAAAGGAAATAGCAAGGAAGTGAAATGTGGTGGTGGTAACGCAAGGAGTAGTTCCTCCAATAGTTCTGATAGAGAATTAATGTGCTTGCTACCCCTTCATACATTTTCAGAGCTCAGGTTGTAATTCCTTCTTTTCCCTAATTTCTCGCCCTATCCCCACTTTCCTTTTATAAAATCATAAAGTAAATATCATTAAAACTAGTCATGTACACTGAAAGGAACCACCACAAAAGCTTATAAAATATTTTCTTATATATTAGATGACTATGCGTTTTAACTCATCCATGCATGATATTTCATCTTTGCTTATTTTGTACTTGAAATTGGGCGGAGAGCTCTGAATGTTTCAGTCAACCTATTATTCAATTATGGTTAGTAAAGTCAGTACGCGCTTCAACTCATGTTTTATTAAGAATTTAAATCTTTTTGGGGTGGTCTTTCACTAGTCGGCAATGGCTTGATTTTAACTTCGTCACTGCCATATATTGCATCCTCTCATGCCATCCATCACTATCACTATAACTCGTATTTTTTGGTCTCATGTTTACCATGTTTTTGCGTCGCAGACAGATAACCATACTGTACATAATTTTCCAGTGAACAGATTGACTGGCCGGTTCCATTCCATTTTTCTTGCATGGGAAGTTTAAATATATTATGTATTAACCGCAAGTAGATTATCAGACTAAAGAATCTGTTAATGTCTCGTGACAATAGCCAATCAAAGATCTTTAGCTTTTTAGATATTTAATAGCATTAGGTTCATCTTAGATTCAAGAAATTTATTTGATGTAGTTTGTAATGGATATTAGATGTAAGTAATCACACGCATGTGGTATGATATTAGGGCCTATTTGCATTCCTTTGATAAATGTTAAACTAAGAAACCAAGTGGTATAAGCTGTGTTTTTAAATAAAGTATCTAGGCTAAAGAGACAATTTTTGTGCTAACATGTTCAAAAAAGGACTACCTTTGGTATGGTTTTAGCCTTATTTTAGGCAAACATTTTTTGTTTGCTAGCATGTCTGGTGATGGTAATGACCGGATCATATTATTTTACGTGTACACTATTCTATTGTAACTTAAAGGATCGTAAATATAAAAACTATAAATAGAAGGGAAGTAAATGCATACGGCAGAGAACAAAAATATTTTGACTTAACTTGATGCGGTGAATCAGAAGGAACCAGGTTATCATTATTAAAATCATCATTAAGAATGAGCATATATGTAGTAAACCATAATGAAAATTGTAATATTCTTCCTCTAATTATTATTTGCTTAGTGTATTTTAAAACAAGTGCACCTCACCCTGGAATAGCAACTGAGCAAACACCAAGTCTAATCAAGTTTTTTAGTTGAAATGAGCTCCAAATTCTTTAATAATAAATTCTAGTTCTCCTCTTGTGCTTCCCTTACTAGTGGCAATACACACTCTAAAACTACTGGATATCGTTTGCATGAACTTAGAAGACTGTTCTTGGCAATAAAGGCTGAAATGGTTTTATAAACCAGGTAGCTACTTGATATACACATGTATGCACCTATATAGATGGCTACAACAAAATAGTTGGTGTGCATTTATTAGCAATGTATTACACAGTAGTAGTATTTCGTAAATGCATAGACTCAAGGTTTTATATTTATTGTACTCATTAACTTGTACTTTCGGTCGCCTTTTACAACTGCCCTTATTTAATGAATATAAACACATTCATTTCATATCGCATAGTTTAAGTTGTAGCTCTATTCAGTGCTTAGGTGGAGGCAGCCGTTAGTCCACACCTAACAAGTTCGCATTTTACAATGAATTAAATAAAATATCTAGGTTTATTCTGATAATTTTACTAAATCCGGTGCAATGTACCAAAAAGATACTTTATTTCACAAAAAAATTCAATGTTAATCATAATCAACTTAATCATAAAAGGAAATCGCGAAATCAGTACAAAGAAAACATGCCTTTAATAAATAAATTAAAAAATTTGATGCTCAAAGATTGATTGCAGTTAATTTACGACTGTTTGCTCACCGTCATCATTAATTGTGTCTTATTGTCAGTCTCATCAAAATTTATTACGTAGTTTTACTACTTTGTCTGGTATGAGTTAGGGAAACGAGATAAACAAATGAATGTGATAAGATAAATACATGAAGCGATTTCATCTATTTAAAACGTAATTGGATCGCATAGTTTTTTACTCTTTAGCTCTTTGACTGCATCTTAGCCGAGACATACAATTGAAAAGCAGGGAATGGAGGACGCAGCGGATATTCGTAATCTACACAAAGAGTTTAAACAGAAGTTTAAAAACTGTTGGTAGCTCTTCTAGCCAATAATACCGGAACAGGTGATAAGAGCTTTTAATACGTACATAAATTTACAATTTCTCATGAAAAGCAGCTGGAGATGCCTTGACAGAATCTAATCTGTGAATCTTTAGAAATCAAAATAAATACGTTATTCTAAAGAAACAGTGGAATCGTTACAAAAATCCACAGGAAATCAGGCTAGCTGGCTGGTCCACTTCTGCTGCTACTCAGCTCGATGTACTTAAGACATGTTTTAAGATTCTGACAATCTTATATCCGTAACATGTACTTGTGAAATCAATAGATAAGGCGGCTACGATGCCTCTTTTACCGGAAAATACAGAGCGGGCTAATACCCGGATTACATCGAAATGACGCAACTGTTCAAAACTTCAGATTTCTTTTACAATTTAGTACTTGTGATGAAGTACAAACACATACATACACCCAAAGTGAAAATATGCTGCTGCAAATATTTGATGACAGTCTATGTGTCATCGTATTTTATCTAATTTATCCGACTTCTTATGAAGCAAAGAAAGAGTCGTAGAGAGTGCTTGGTTGGTAAATAAACTGGTGTGTACTACAGGTTATCCCAAAGTTTTTTTTTCCTTCTTCAGAGCAGAGTCATATTATGTAAGAAAACGCAAATGCAGGTTAGAAACTCATGAGTAACAATTGTATCCCGGATTTTATTGCATGTATCAAGGGATAGTTAGTGATGATCATGATGACGGTTCATACTCTTCTGGATCCCGTTCTAAACTTGCACATTATATGAATATATTGTTACACCATGGAGCGATGGCATTAAGTAAACTTTTTTGGGACTTAAGTCTGTGTATGTTTAAGTATAGTAGCGGCAACAAAGCATTAAGGAGAGGACGCCGACGGTGAACGGTGAATGAATGCATTTTATTCCTACCTAAACACCATAAAAATGCAAGTGATATTGTATGAATCTGCTCTGCTTATACTCTGCTACCGCTGTGCTGCTGATGCGGTGTGAGGAAAAAGGGATAAGGAGAAGATAAGAGGTATACGTGATCTTTGCTCTTAATGGCGGACTTATATCAGCATTTTTTTTTCATACACTGTAACAACTACCATTTTTACGAATGTATATCATCTGGAATTCCTATATTCTATTTAAACTTATATATAGGTAGGTAAAATTGTGCGTCTCTTCCCAAACAAAAAAACAAGTTCTAGTAGTGTAGTGGAGCACGGCGTTGTACATAATACTTGCCTACCTAAAAAGAAAGAAGTGGAAGAGGGTTGTTCTATTGTATGCATGAGAGATGGTTGAGAGTAACGCAATAAGAAGGGTTCGCTGTCTGTTGCTATCAAGATGAAAGTGTAAGATTGTAAGAAATGAATGTATTCTTCTTTAGCTTTGTACACACATTCGCGTGTTCTGTGTATACAATAAGGTGCTACCGAGTGCCATTAGTGTTGCAGGTTGCACTTCTCACTATAATATATAATATGCTCTACTGAAGACGACAACAACTGGAATTGGATTCTTACACTTGATCCACATTAGAAGTTTTATTTTGTGCGTGGGTACCATGCATTTATATATCCGTATAAGGGGTTGCTTATGTAAGCTCTATTTGCAACTGTAGGCATTCGGGGCAAAGATACTTGAAAATTGTATTTTTGTTAAAAAGTAGAATTTTGATTTTGATATAGGTTTTGTGAGCGTCATATTATATGTATACGAAAGATGCAGCCAAAAAGTCAAATTAAGGAAATGTATCCTTCTTCATGCAGTAATACGAGATAAGATTCTCATGCATGCCGCGTCAAGGGGAAAGAAAAGATATATTGTTAGGTAATTTAAGTGTATGCTCAAAGGATGAATGAACATTTTCCAGAAAAATGTAAAAGTTGAATGAGTGTGCAGAGTAGGAGGCAAGGCAAAATGTTGAAGTAATGGAATGTATCTCTAGCTTTAGCCTTTGAGTACAGCAGCCCTGCGTACCTATATGTACAATGTAAATCTTTTACTTAACTTTTGACGATTTATACTTTCAACTTTTAAATAACGATATTCAAGAAAAATAATACTATAATGTGCATTATTCTCACATTATGCTTTGTTTATGGGCACACGCACACCGTAATACCTTGTACTACGCCATACAGGGAGCAGGAAAATATATCAGCTTAATTCGTATACTACTTGTAATAGCTCTCACATTAAAGATATGTTTGGGTTTAATGTGAGTGCTCATGCAATATTGATGATGTAACATGTGCGATCAGGAGCATTAAAGAGAATTTTTGGATTTAAGTTTTTAGCTCTTTCAGACTTGACCGCTTTAGAGTGTGCATTTTTTATGGGAAAGGGATAAAGCACGGAAATATCCTGCACCTAGCATTAACATAATTTACAAGTGTTGTTGAGCTAAAAACCCAATGGTGACATCGGGCGACTACACTTAAGTAGATATGTTCTTCAACTTGATGTTGTGGGCCGGACATTATATGCACTATGTAGGAATAGAGTCATAAAATGTGTTGGCAAAAAAACGTATTGTTGCTCGAATAAAAAAATAATATGATCTGCTTTTTTCGAGTGTATAAATTTTCTTGTATTCGTCATATCAAGAGGGTCAGTTAATAACCTTTGCAAGCAATGGTGTTTTTAGAGTGAAAGGGAGAAGCGGGAAAGTAGGGGAGGAACGACGCACACGCCAATAATAATCCTCACTCCAATCTTGGCTGTCTGCCTTCCACAGTACCAATATAATGCACGGTTGCATTTACGCACATGTTCTGTTGCATGATGTTGTCGTTGCGTGAAGGAGTAGTAGCCTCAAAAAATAAAGTAAATTTCTGGAAATATAATTATGCGCTCGAAAAGAGAGAGAGAGCACGAGCCCCTCTTCTTCATTACTTACACATATCGAGAAGTTGCTGACTTGATCGGAAATTTGAAACTTTGGCGAGGCTCATAAATATCAAATCTTTATGACGACTTAAATGCATCGTCTATTTATGAAATAACTTCAGCAAAGTTCACAACAGTAGTGCTATGATAATATAAATTTTTACAGTTCTGTTGAGAAATGTTGTGTCTGTATGGTTATTCAATGATTGTGTATAGATGTGCCAGGCCTATACGACTTACGACCGGGTCCAGATAAATCCTTCATAGTGTGTGCAACCCCATGATTCTTTTTTTTCCCCGAAAAATGTTTGTCGGAAAAGCTGTGATAAGATTTTCAATAAATACATAACAGCTCATGAGCAACAACAAACCACAATATATTTTCAGAGTGGTAGCTATTCACAGTCAGTGGCGGTGAATGTGCGTGTTCTATATGTTCAATGCATAGGTATAGGCACTATAATATCCCATCAGTTATTTTATTTTTTATAAAAATGCATTAAAGATTGGAAAATGTATCACCACTACCGTAGCTAGATATCTGTTCTGGTGTATACTTAGTTTCCGTCATTTTTTAGCTCAGGATGTTGCAAAATCTTTTTCTTACTTTTCATGTATGAGTGTATTTTCTCTTTTCTGAAAAGGTTGGGAAAAAAGTTGGAAGAATAAATATAAGACGAATTTCCTCCCGAATCTGATGACATTTTCTTCTACGTGATATGTAGCAGCATCGTAGTACATCCACTGCCCCTCCTATATATGCCAACTGCCTTTTTCTTGTGGTCTTTTCTAAAAGACACAACTTTAGCCTTCCACACATGCCCATATAACATTCACAAGTCTTTTTTGTGTTGTTAACTGAAAAGGAAAGTAGTCAAGAAATACATAAAGGAAGTCACTGCGGAAAGCCAAAGAAAATTTGTCGTCATCTTTTTTTCTCTACTTTTTTGAGAAAGTAAAGTGGAAGAAGGAGTAGAAGTAGAGGAGGAGAACGACGCGACGAAGAAAAAAAAGAAGAAAGTCGGATAGAGAAAAGAAACTCTCTACTTTTCCACTTTCCATACATAGGAACACCACCACCAAACCAACAACTATAACAGCCATGAAAATAACTACGCAAATAGTAGTGAAAGTAACAGCAGCACTTGTTCTCACAATAAATAGAAAAGGAAGAAAGGGAGAGAAAAAATAAAAAATGGGAGAAAGAAAAAGATAGTTGTTCCAAGATAGATGTAGACCGAGAGAAAATACGCTGCTGCTGCCTCGTACCCGCCACTGGTGCAATAATGGTTCTTATTCTCTCTCGATACATTGTAGTAACTTTCCAACAAGATACATGGCTTCTTCTAAAAAGAAGAGAGGAAAAAATAGATTTAAGACCAGACCACGTCTGCTTTCTAGATATAATTATCTTTGCAGTAGTAGTGGTGCTTTATCTATACCCATGTATATATGCAGCAGCATTTCTAAAGCTACAATATAAACTTGCAGCGTCTTGTAAGTAGGTAGGAACTATAATATTCCAAAGCATAAATACATTTTATAGGTGTTTTCTATAATTGTCATAATGTATATTTCAGCAAGGAATAATTCCATTCCACTCTCCCAATTTCATTAATTTCAACTTCAACACAGGGGAATTCTCGTTCAAGTAGGTATCAACTAGATGAATTGCATTTACATATTTTGCATATAAATAATAGGAAATACCTAGTAGAAGGAAATTCAAGAATGCTAAACTTTAGAGTATACAGTAGTATAGCAGTGGTAGCACAAAAGTTTTGGACTAGACAAAGGTCCAAGCGAATCCAACGCTAACTTGCCTGCGATATATCAATATAGATATATAACATATTATGTACCTACCTACACAAAATGTGTCCGTTGAATGAACCTCCCGTATTCCCATAAAATATACAAGTTGGAATTTGTTTTTTGCTTTGGAAGTGAAAAGTGAACTTTATGCTGTAACGCATGAGGTATATGAAAGGAAAGTGAGCTACTACCCAGGCCACCATTCCGCCACTTTTTTTGTTCCTATACTTCAGCAGAGAGAGAGCTAGAGCAAACGGGAAGTTTGGAAGAGAAAGCAGCCACTCTCTTTCTCTCCACAAGTAAACCATGTGTAAATCGGGCAGAAATGCCTCTATTCTTCTCTTCGCACTCACTCACTCAACAGCAGCACATTATTATTTGCCTTTCCATTTTAGTTATAATGAAAATTATAGTGGGATGCATTAATATTGTAGGATCTTCTTATATGATACATATACCCACATGACTTTTATAGATACGACACAAAATGTACCAGACGAATGAAATGGAATAATGAATGTATTGTATCTGAGGAACAACAGCAAAATATATCCTTTTGCTATAAACTAAGTTATATTTTATACTGCACACTCGGTTCTATGGAATGGAAAGAAACGCAGTCTTCTGGAGTAAACAGCAGCGAGCAAAATTAGTTTTAGTTTGCCATCCTCATCCTTCTCTTTTTCTTTTGCTTTTGGCAAACATGCATCATGGATGGGAGCACATAGATTTTCCTTCCTTTTTAGACTGTGAAGGGTTGCCCGCTGTGGGAGCTGGAAATACATGCTTTCGAGAAACATACCTTCGTGCTGAATGTAGAGGGAATCGTACGGTGACGATGTGAAAAGAGAAAGTAAGGAAAATGCAGCGATATAAAGTATAGGATGGCGGATGTTTTACTGATACGCAGAGAAATTCCAAACTGTTGGAGTTTTGAAACTGGCAATGGCTGCACAAAAGTGTATATCTGCCTTCTCAGCTACACAACACGCGCTCTCACTTCCTCCTCCACCAGCCAACAGTTCATATACTACTACAAGTTTTTTTCTCTTCTCCTCTCCGCGTGTTGTATTCTACATGCTAAAATATATTACTTTGATGCATATAAAAAGATTCCAAATGGAAAAGTGAAAGAGCTTTATGCTTGGGACGACCGATCAATGTTTCTTGCTTTTCAGTAGCCGGTGGCGCGCATGGGCTCGTATGCAATCTTGGATAAAAAATGGGTTTCGAGTGATTTATTTTCACCACTTTATATCATTTTCCTCTTTCTCGCACACACAAACTCGTGCTCTCCGTGCATGTGTAGACATTCTAGTCGGAATATGGACGACGATCGTTAGCTTGGAAGACGCCCGAGATTTTAATGTTAGCTCCATATAGCTCCAGTATCTCGCTTTGTATTATTTGAAACTTGTGTTTCATTGCAATTGGCTGAAAAATGCTTTAATATTTGTAATGCACATAGTAGCAGAAAGCAACAATGTTGTAAAAATCAATACCATTAAAAAATGAAAATTTAAGAAAATTTTTACTTCCTCCCATCACTTTATAATGATGATGATGTTGTGAGTTGGGAACTACTATGATGATAAACCCTAACATAAATATAGAAATGCGTACATAATATTGTTTTCTTTTTTTATTCCAGGTAAGATCCGATTCCTTTACGATCACTTTGGTCAGCAAACCAACAAATATTAAAGGCTTATAAAACACGGAAATGGAAGTTATACAATGTCTTTCCTTGTCATATCTAAAATGGGAATCTACTCTTGTAAGTTCAAGTTCTAATTTGCGTGCTTTCGCTCCACAAAATATTGCATTTTTTCACAAGGAATGCAAAAGTTAGATCATTTTTCCAGAATACATGCATGTTTTAGGTTTAATATGTGTTCTATTAGCAATCACACTTTCACAGGTAGATTCTTTCGTAAATCCATGAAATTCATATTACATTGCAATTTTAATAGGATACCACTGCATTATTGTAAGTGTAACAGGGTGGCATATAATAACACTCATCACAGATACTTAATATTCATAAAAAATGTTTAGATTATGATTTCCTATGAGAAATCGCGTAATTAAACTGTAATTGAGATAAACAAGTTAGTTTCTCATTAATTTGTAAGGTATGCAATTCAACACGTACATTTCTGGCTTCACGAGCTTGGCTTCAATTCAGAGGGAATCAAAAGTATTACTGCATGCTGGAAGTGTTGATGTACGTTCTGCAGAAATTATTCTTTAAAATTGAAAGCTTTACCAAAAGGCATACAGAAAAGTGGAAGTTTTAGTGTATGCAGAAACTAGTTTTTCCAAGATGCAGTAGATCTGATTGAGAAGCAAAGTAGGCATGAGTGTATGTGTGTGCATTCTAGTAATGTGTATCTCCATTGTACCTTTAATAGCGATGACTTTCTTCTTTCTTCCCTACTAAACGTTACAAGCAGATGCATGTAGGGTTGTGATGGTGCATTTGTTTCTTCCAGCATGGCCATTATTTTAGAAAATGTTTTACTCCAGAGTCCTGTTCTCACGAAATTTCCGCTCGTAATAATAATAATTGTTATGGTGGCTTGTGGCTGTGGGGTTTTTTAAACGGCAGTACAGGGAAGCCCGTCTTCCCACTTTACCAGTATAATGTATGAGCTCCATTTATACATCTACGACAGTAAACCCACCTTCTACTTGACGAGCAGCGGAGCATACTATGATCATCAATGTTTTACAAGTCTATTTCATTTATCTGTCTGTGATTTTGTCTATCAGTGATCAATGCATTAAAACTACAAATGCAAACACATCATTTAGATGACAAATATGCCAAGTAAAATAGGTGAAAACAACATTTTCTCATAACTACAACATCCAACTCGATTTTATCATTTTATCATCGCTTAAACGTATCGAAAAACCAAAATTAACTAGTTAATCTCAACAAAAATTTAAGCTGTGTTGGCATTTTGTTTGGAAGCTGGTTGCGTATGTGGGGAGTGAAGTACGATACCCAAGAGAGATTGCATCCAATCTGAAAATGGCTTGCTCTAGTCCTCTTTCAGTGTTCCTTGCTTACAATTAATGTATTAATAGTAGGTATGTTTGCAGAGGGTAGGAAAAAGTGTAACTTGATGAATCTTGCACCTTCAGGAATACAGCTAAAAATACTTAGCAAGCAATTCCATTATCAGATTGTGAACTTTACGGAGAAATATTGAAGGAATGCTTAAGGGCGGTGATGAAATCTGCGATAGGCTATTCCACAGAACACCAGACACAATATTAAGTTAGTTGAGGCGCTTGTTGCAAACATTTTTACATAAATGTAAGAATATCATCATTTCTAAATGCCATAGCGGATTATCTCAATCACTCCCTGTTAATTCATTAAATTTCATGTAGCCGCTGTAAGTACGTGCTAATTTACAGTCCTTTCTTGAATTGTTAATCATTCGTTTAAATGATCACTTATATTTATGAATATTTTATTCCTTATTTAATTTAATTATATGAATAGGTTGTCTCAAGTTGACTTTATGATTTTTAAATAATCTTCATGACTATTTGATTCCATAAAGAGCGCATAATATCAACTCACGTAGCTCATGCATAAATATAATTCATTTAGTAGATCAGCAAATTTAATGGATAGCATAAACTTTAATTGCCCAGCTATTTGTTAACAGATGCTACTGTTTTTACCCATTTTTCCAATCAAACAAGCAAGAATAACTTTTCTTTATCAGTTATCAGTACCATTAACCTAGGCTGCTTTAAAATTTTACTTCGTGTAAACGAGGATCGTCAAACGCATGTAAGATGTAAGATCACTTGACCTGTGACGATGACCTATCATGTCATCCATAAAAGTAAGTAGCTAAACTGACGCAGTAACTGCTTTAAAGAGATAAACAGCTTTTAATAAAAATTATTATATGAGATCAAAATAAAATATGAATTACGACCAAATTTTCAAATGTACTTTAAAAGTTAAAGTAATCGGCAAAAAAAGTTAATGCGGGGTTGATGGTGTTGGGGTAGCAGGGTGCTATGAAGTAATGTTGAGCATGCACAGTACTATGAATTATTTCATATATGAAAAGGAATAATCCAATGCAACACAATTATGACAAGAGGCCTAGTAGTGACCAACGAATGCTAAAATACATACAAAAAGTTGCATGCATGCCGCGAGGAGAAAAGAGTTATCGTGTATTATTATATTATTGAACCGTTGAACCTAAAGAGATTAGTTTGGGTGAGGTACCAACGAGTAGGAGGAAAGTTTACAATATAAACTGAAAATATATATGATCACTTTTTCCTTGCAATACAAAGCTTTTAAATAATTTTCCTCAACTTTCTAAAATTACATTGGTAAAGTTTTCATGTATATCAAATAACAAGACAGCACTCCCAAATCAACATTTTCTTTAAGACTAACTTTTCCAATTTTGTAAATTTGCACTAGCCAAGCAAAGGCTTCGTGCTTTCTTCCCTTTCTTCCTTTCCACTACAGAAACTTCATATACAAGAAAACCATGAATTATGGAAGAAACCAACTCGTAATTTACAGTTGGGGGTTTTCTACAATGCATAATAAGTAGCATTTTGCATGATTCACTACGATATATGTTGTATATATATATATAAGTACTGCATGTCCATTGCATGGGGGGACGACCAACGGTCAAGACAAGAGAAACAAGCAAAAACTTTTTTTTTTCATTCAAAGTTGTGTTCAGAAGACCGGCGCTCTTTCCTCCATCCATTTTTCATTCCACATGATCCTCTTTTCTTCTTCCATTCTATCACCCTTTTTACACAATGTATGTACACATGCATGACATGAATGCTTCACAATGAAGATGATGGGAAGAGAGTGAACAAGCAAAAGGGCACTAGTGCAAAAATAGACATTGATATGCTTTTACAAAAGAGAATAGGTATATTCATAACATCCACGTGTGTTCCAGCAACGCCAACTATCAACTCGGTAGTCCGTTCACATCTTATCGAGATTGTCACGCATACATGTTTGAAAGCAAGTTTTTATACTGTATGCCTCCATTCTGTACGTACAATCCAAGTCCATTTACGGAATATATATCCATTAAAATGAGATAGTGACCTTTATCCGGATTTCACATCAATTTTACCCTTTCATCACTCTATACACATACACAAGTTTTTGTAAAAAGGAAACCTAATACATTTACCCAAAAAAGAAGTTTTTTTAGCTTGTGAAAGTGAATTGTAACACCATACGCCATTTCTCTCTGGCTCTCTTGCTGTTAAAGATGGTGATAGTATGTCTTCACTTACTCTTTGCTTTCCATCTGTGAAAAATTCAATTTACTTGAACATGTTCTGATCTCCATGAAATAAAACCCTTCTCCTCCCTCGGAGTAAATAATATTATTAGAATTGGTAAGTAGAAAGTAAATTCATCTATGTACTACGTTGTTTCTAAAATAACATCATTGTACTCACATATAAATATTGAGTTGAAGGGTCCACCACTGTATGTTGTGCATACTCTGCTTACTTGAAAAGGTGGAGAGTAGTTTATCCAATCATGTCTATTGTTCGTATGGATTTTTTTCGCTTTGGTTAATCCGCCACTTTCATCATCATTGGTTCTGTAGGGACAAAATAAACCAAAATGGTAAATTTCTTGATTTTCTTTGAATAAATACATATATTTTCAGCCAAAAATATTGAGTGTATTCAATGTATTCTATTGTTGCAAACATTTTAGTATAATATTTGGCTATAGGTAAACACATAAAATTGAAATCGATCTTGGTCTTGCTTTCATTTGAATTTACAAGTCTGTGGAATCGTATGGTTATAAATACATATTCCCTCAACGGAAATACAAGGTTTCATTACGTACACCGCAACTACGAGACTTGATCATACATGCATAATATAATATATTATAGGGTTGCACAAAAGGAAGCAAACTGCATATTTATTACATCTAGTCACAAACATCCGTTATCCCTATCATACCAACTACTGGATTCCTATTTTTCTCGACATCACTTTGAGCCAAAAATTCCTTTCAGCGCCATCAGAACCAACTTGAAAATGCATATAATCAGATGCATAAAGGATGGTAGCAATGGTTTTGATAAATGAGCAAGCAAACCTTACTCCACATGCATATGAGTTACATAAAAGCGATGTGCCAACCCTTTTGTTAGAGTTGCGGGTTTTCCTCATCTCTCATTCTCTCCCTCTCTCTCTTTTTCGGTGTTTTTCACATAATTTTGAGAAAATCCAAAAAGCGGAGGCTGAAACTTCCACAACGAGCTTCACATAGTCCCGTTGTAACTTGCTTGCCTGTGGATGGTAAATTCTTCTCTGGTGTTTGAATGAGACGATGAATGTGAGTGAATAGGCAGCTGGCCAACAAAGTTATTGAAGCATTCGAAATGTCGTATACATTAGCAAAATGTGAACGGGAACGAAGAAGAAAAAGAATGAGCCTACTTTGTCCTGTAGGAAAAGTATGGTTGAGAAATACTCTTACTACTATTTTAACTCAAAGCAAACATTTTTCAGACTTATTGATCTATTGCACTTGTATAGAAACGCAAAAGGATGTAGTGATACGAGACACTACCATCTCTACAAACAAACACTTCTCACCATCAATTTAGCAAAGCTTTGAACTTCTTCTGTAGGAAGCAGATATTTATGGATATTTTTTCGAATTAGTCACTTGTGTGCAAATTCCATTCCCATGTCGTGGGTAAATTCACAACATGATATGAATTCACGCATTTCCATTTGCCATTCATTTCCGCTCTGTGTATGTTCCTCATTTCATTCATTAATTCGTCAAGTTAACCGCACTTCTTGCTTGTTTTTATCCTGAGCTAGTCTTCAATATGGCGGCTAGAATAAAAGGCTAGTTGAATACGGAGAGACCTGTAAGGCCATTGCTAAATTACAATGGATCTCACTAATGTCCTTTTCCCTAATAAAACATCGCTTGGTACACTGCATTACTTTTTTGTTGCTGTTTTCTCCACGAGGCAGAGTATTATTACGATTTAAGTGTAACTTCATACATTATCGACGAGTAGGGGAAGGATGGATATGAAATGAAGTATGCAATAGTTAGCGCTAGTGCATGCATAGTGTGACATATCATAAACAACAAAAATATGGCTCGTATGTTTTAGGGAAATGAACATGTTTGCTCCTAGGTATAAAGTATTTGAAAAATCCGAACAGTTACCCTCCAAATTGTGGTACTATATAGTACATAATGCATTGTTTAGTTTATAGTCAAAAGTGCATGGAGTATAGCTTACTCGGGTATTTGTTTGTAAGGAAAGAGAGATGTATGTTGAAGGAATTTTCGGATAATGCCAGTTTTATCCTTTCTTTGTAATAATGGACACTTTTCAGTCCATTTAATGGGAGCTTTAGGAATTTATGGAGTCATTTTGAGACCCCTAAAATGACGAGAACGAGTCTTACGGTGCCATACTTCAGATTGCTAATGCCCTCATTGTAAATCATTGGTTTTTGGAAAAGTGAGTCCTTATGAGTACGCTGCTGTACACAATGCTGGCAGGGAGTTTTGAAGGAGCAAGTTCCGCTGAGGTGCTCAATGAACGTTCCTAGTTATCTAAAAATGTTCTTTCTTCGTGACGGCGCATCAAGCTTCAAAGTTCTTCTTGTGGTTTTCTACAGAATCTTGCGAAAAGTTCTCTAAACTTCATTATCTAGAAGAATTAAGGGGAATACAATGCAGTTGGGTCTAAAAGCAAGAGTAATATGAACGTAGATTTTTAAAAGAAAGGTGATTATTTCGGATATTATACCAAATTCAACTGTTTCATAAATATCATAGGTATCAGACACTCGATTCCTGTCATCAAAAAACACCTCACTTAATTTGGCGATTATCGTTTTTAAGCTTACACTAGATGCACCATGAACTTCAGAAAATTACATTAAACCAACACAAAGTTGAGATTCGTCAATGCAAATAACATTTTCTCTTTCAGCAAGATGATTTTGAGTAAGATGTAACAATGCAAACCGGGATGATGATGATGATGGATGTATAGGATTTGTATATTCCCCAAAAAATAATTTCATGCAGCTTGTTATTACGTGCAAAAAGATCCATCATTATCGCGTCCCATGTCACGCGTGATGGCCATGAACAAGATGCTTTTTACACGAAAAAGAAGTAATAAATAACACTACAAAAGATATATTATAGTGTGACTATTCATATAACAAATACGAGATTCTCATGAATGTTCTTTTAAAAATTCATAAATTGAGCTGGCTGAAACCAATTTACGATGAACTCGTTTATCTTTTTCCTAGTTTAAACTTTGACATACTCGATTGGGCAAACCCAGTTAGTTAAAACAGTTATATAGTTTATGTGGTCAAAATGAATGCAATAATTCATGGATACAACAATATAATGCGATCTTCATCAAGAGAAGCTTGGCAGCAGCAGCAGCAGACATGTAGGATTCAACAAAACCTCAGTAATCGACCAAATCCTAAATATCCACTCCATTTCCATGTACTTCATTGTAGATACTCTACATGTAAGAGTGCAATAACAAATTTCGTTGAATAAAAAACACACACAAGAAGTGTCTGTAGCGTAAGCCCACATAACATGGCAGTAGGTACACAAACAGACACTCTCATTGTTCATCTTGTAGTAGAGAGAGCTAAGTAGATGTAAAGTGTGACCTACAGTGATCCCAGAGTGTCTCTCCTTCATCGCTTGTTCGTCCATCGCATTAAGAATCAAGAGTAATCTCACAGGCAATCATAGCGGCTGTTTGCCTTTTTTCACCTAACATGTTTTGTAGGCGTCATCACAGTCACCATTTTCATTTAATGCAGTTAAAAATGTCAGAGGTTTATGGCATAGTTCGCTCATTACAGCCGTTGCATTTTACATGCCTGTATAAAATACTTGAAGATGGATGAGCACAACACGACTGCGAAATAATAAGTGATAAAATCTGTGCAAAATTGTTTACATAAATTGCAAAATTGGGGAATACAAGCTTACATACATGATAAAGAAAATATTGTTTCAGTCTTAAAACTGGTAAAATGTTAAATACAAAGTGTATTTCGCTTATTATGCATTATTTGACTTGTAAGATTATTATGGGACAAGGGCAAGGTACTGATAGGTATGGTCTTAAACTACACTTAATTTAGAATGTTCTGTGAACACCATTCATTCCCATCATCGACATGATTAGGGGATAGGAGGATGAGTCAAATTAGTATTTTATACTCAAAGGGTAAATACTAATAATGAAATGCCTCTCTATGCTGAACTAACTATGGATTATTGTAAAGGGAAAACATGACACAAAGGTGAAGTTTGTTGCACCAACCATACAAAACTTCTATTAAAATATCACCATTATACGATGATCACGGAAAGAATAAAATAAATGCTTTTTTGGTGGCACACGAAAATTGGTAGAGCATTGAATGAGTGTGCTTGTTTTAATTAATGAAGGATTAAAGAAGCATGATGGCGTAAATTACGACGCGCAAAAGGGGGCTGGACAAGAAGAGACATGCCTGCTTGAAGTGAGTGTGAGCATCATGATCATCAGTTTTCGTTTTCTCATCCACACTATCTGCTGAGACCAGCTGGTGCATTGGGTATTTTCCTTGTAAAATTTCCCAGTTGAAGAAGAACATCCTCTATCAACGAATCATGAGAAAATAGAGAGAGAAAATATATATTTCCCCCTTCCTCACTGCTATCCTCTTAATTTACTCTAGTAGCCTTTAGTAGACGGTACATAAATGTTCATAAATACCAACAATAAGAATGATGGAATAAGGAAATAAATAAACATTTCCCCATTTTTCGCCCATGCAACGTAAAAATACGATACGTTTATAAGCACAAGAAATATTCAACGAGAGGACCCAACTGAATGCATCTAGTGCACTTATGGTTCAAAGGAATGGGGCGCGAGCCACATGCGTGCTTCTTACGGCATGAGTCGGCTTCTTGAATGCATGCAGTTGGTTTATGGCTAAATCTAATTTGAAGGAAAGAATTTTGTTTTTCAGCAAAATAAGAAGCAAAAAGGGATGCACGTACTATTGGTAGGACTGACTGACGAGGGGTTTGTAGAAAAGAATGGCGGTGACGGTGGCACAATCTTTCTTGGTGTTACTTCTCTTCCGTTTTTCTTTGTATTGCATCTAATGTTGTGGTAACCACTTTATACCATTAACCGTACTGATCGAGTTTCTCTTCCCTAAAAATCCATCCCTGTATTTATAACTGGAGGGCGAAAAGTGTCATGATTTACAGTCCACCGGGTGCAATGATGAACAAAAAGGGATATGAGAAGGAGAAAGACGGAAGAGAATACTACCACATTCTACATAGCACAATGATTGTCATCCGAATTCTTTCTCCCATTTATGTATGTGACCAGTCCTACAGTTTTTGGTATCTTTACTTACAGGTAGTATCCAACTATAAGTTTTAGAAACTGAATATTTTCCTCTTACACTCACTCCGTGACTTCACTTTAGGTTAATGAATATGACATCTAGTAATTAGTGAAGGGATCGTCATATTTTTAAAATCATCCATATATGTTCAACATTAGTAAAGCACATCATTATAGGGTTTACTGATAATATAAAGTAATTAACCGTTATAAAATGTGATTGATAAAAATATACTTAATTGAGGAAAAAATATTTCGTATTCCAAAAGGATAGGATTATTCATCTTTTGATGCTTTTCTTGGGTGCATGGTGCATATAAGTAAATTGGATTACATCCACACAGGAAATGCAAAACAAACCGCTTTTGAAAAAATACTTACAAACGAAGGGCAAACAAAATAAAGTATTGTGAGATTTATGATCATTTGTACTCTTGGGGGATTTAAATTTAAATTCCATGTTCGTTCAAGTAATATTCATGCCTACAACTACACAGACTGAAGAGAAAGAGAGAGAGCGAGAGAGAGAAGAGCCAAACAGGAAAATGCAATATATGGAACCATGAAAATACTTATTCGTTTAGTTACTTAATAAATGACTATAATCTACCCTAAAACAAAAGCAAGGGCCAAAGCAACACCACTGTTCCATTTACAAAATCGGAGAAGAGTTTTGTTTCCTTGTGCAAATGAGAAGAGAATATAAAACTATATATCTAGCAAAACATGATCATATATAGCACATTCCATTTAATAAGGCTAATATAGCATAATATATAAAATCTTTTTAGAGGGAACTTTGCCCGCTTTGGTGTGTAATGTTGATTAATGAGCAATGTTAATTACATTCTAAGGCTGGCATCAGGAGCCCATAATTATGCAATTTTAAACAGAAGAAGTCTAATAAACCTCCTTAAGTAATTCTGGTCGTGCTGTGTGGAGCATTGTGCTGTAGCAAAGCCAAAGCACCAACTTGAACACTGCATGCAACTTTTAAATACAATACAAAATTTTGGTTACACAATTTATTATAAGAACTCTTTCTCGATGTTTTCTTGCGCGGTTGGCCTTTTCCTTTCTGTAGTGTGAGACCTTACTTATTTTCTCCCAGTTTCTTAACACTAAAACAATAACCACGTTGTGCTCGAACATGGCCATCTACTGCTTGTTAGTTTTTTTTTAACTAAACGAAAAATGTTGTTGGTGAAATATTTGGATAATTTAAGATTTTTGCAAGAGATATGGGGCGAGTGCAGTGCAAAACTTTTTAGCGCTCTTTAATGAGCGAAAAAACACCGATGATAACATCAATCAACTTATGACCAGTTTCAGTATTGTAACTTTACCTGCGTCAAAGGAATTTTACGTTGAACGTGAAAAAATGCTCTGGGTAATGGGTCCTTGCATACATTCGTATTCATTGTATGAGTTTTTCTCAGCTTAACATTTTAAATGCTTGGGGTTTCAATTTTTATCATTATAAAGCGGGGAAGAAAAATGTTTCCCAATAGAACACTTCGATTTGAATCGGATTCACAACCCGTGAAATTGAAACTTTTTTCTCAGATTAGGCAGTATCCAATTTGAACCAGTAGTGGTGAATATTATCCCTTCGTTTTTATGCATAAATTCTTATATTATATATCGAAAGGCTTGGTCTGGCTGGATGGAACCCTACATTTTAGTATGCCCTTCGTTTTTTTAAAGAATATTTTTGGGCAAGGGGGAAGATGCATTTCAAGCCTATAAGACGTTTACTTTTAAAATGATTTAAAAACTGTCAAAACTAGTCCACATGTTGTACTATCTATAAGTGTTGTACACTTTTAGAATTTGGAATATTCTAGTATTAATGCAATTGATGTCACCAACTTGGAATGTACATGAAAGCCTTAAAAACTATGCCTAGAATGATGGTGGCATCATATTGAATGATCCATTTGTTCAATTATTTTGTAAAATTTGTTTGCGGAAAGGATTAATTCGTCTCGGAGTGGTAAAAAAGATGAAATTTTGATTAATGGAGATTATAAGCTGATGTAATAAAATATCCAACTGCATATGAAATCATAAAATATTCTCATACTCTGATGTAGGTATTTTATACATAATCGTTTGCAAGTGTAGATGTAGGTCTTCATGATGGGGTGAAAATATCCAAGACATCAGTGGCTTGTAGTGACGCATGTGCAGAATACTCAAATATTTTTACACCATGTACTATTCAGTCAGTCGTATAGCCTAAGAGTTCAATATATCAATCAATTTTTCTCCTGGGAAGGAATTTGAAACATGAGACCTTGCAAAACAAGGATGTCACCTTTGAATAGCTTTAATAGTTCACTGGAAGTAGTAGCAATGAACTTTTCATGCAGTTGAGATGCCTAATTGATGATTTCTACAAGAAACAACCAAGTGTAGGTGCAGACAGTAACAAAGACAAAATTAGTTATATAACGTTCATCCTTTTATTGAAGCGGATAAAGATAAGACAGTTCCCAAAACAAAATTCTAGAAATAGTAGCTCTTTTGTTGTTCGGAGACGTGACATTTTCATAAACAAATCACAGCTTTAATAATATTTTAATAATCTTGTTTTTCATGAATTTTTTTCGACTTCTGGTATTTGCCTATAGAAGATTTACATCTGTTTAGTCGTTAAACAGCATTAATTATTTTATTGGCCATAAAACCCTTTCCATCTTTCAACACTCAACACCTAATTCTTATTTCTGCACTTTGTTGAGCAAATTTTAAGGTACTTTCGTAATTTGATATAACTTATATTGTCGTTTATCTTGCTTGCTGGATAACAACCCCTCTTTCATCACTTTGTACTAATAAAAGAAGTTCATTTTTAGTTCTCTAAAGAGTCGTTGTGTAAAAATCAAGGAAATGAGATAAATATGTGATAAGACTTTTAATACTGGAAACCCATAAAGTATTATGGTGCTATTGACATTCATTCATAAAATCGGCTGTAAAATTTGCACAAAAATGCAACCGAGGCTCCAAAGAAATTCGCGGTCTTCGTGTCCAAAAAAGTATGAGTCATTATCTGCTTCTCAAATTATTTTTTCATAACTCTTGCAATGTCAACTTTAAAATTCTTATGCAACCTTTTGTAGTGCAGGTGCAGCATTGAAATTTTCAACATTCGAAGGTTCATTTTCTTATTCAGCTCAGCATCCCACATTATTCTTGTCTACGTCCCACGTACGCTATGCGATACCACTTTTTTCTGGCACTTTGAAAAGATTTACATTCCTCTCTTTTAATATTTATCTTTATGACCAGCCAAACTAATATAATGGTCAGTTCTGTTTGCTTCTGTAAAGACGGTGAATCTATGCACCTACTACTAGTATCATGAATAAATATACATGAATGGGTTTTGTAATACGAGAACAACAGAAGCAGTTGAATTATAAATGGCCCATCTGCTTTGTTAGCAAAGTCAATAGTTAACATTTGACAACTTATTTAAATACTTCTAAGAAGTCAATTTGGACAAAACATGATTTGTTTGTCTTTGTCTTTCTTAAGTAGTCGTAGCCAAAGCCAATTTGTGAATATGCGTATGCGAGAGGGGTGTTCCTTTACTGGCTGCCACCGCGTCTTTTTCATTATTTTACTCTCTCGTTTTAAGCGTCATCTTCATTTCAAGAAAAGGAAGACAATTTATGGCTATTATATACGATTTTATACGATATGAAAACTCCGTATTTGTTAGTCCTTCAAGCGTTCTGCAGTACTTATTTAGTTACTAATAAGAGGAGTATTGTTTAAGAACAAGGAATAAAAAAGTCTGATAAGCCTTTTCTGCAATGCTGGCTCGAGGTTGCACTTAATGACTTATGGATGAGCGACTTGCGATGATCATTACTCACGAATAATTTTAAAACATTTTGGTAGTCAATCTTCACGTTGTTATTTATGTACTGAGCGAGACTTTTCCATTGTACCTATTGGGCACGATTGGCTTTCGGTTAATATCTACTACTCCTACTATATTTACTACAAATTTTAAAATGGCATCGACAGAAGTAATCAGGGAAAATTATGAACAATGTACCGACACCAATGCTTCCACCCACATATAAAACACACCTTTGTTACATCAATAAACTTACTGTTGGCAATTGACTTTCAAGCAAATGCTATAAAATGCACAAGCCCTTTTTATTGTATTTTAGAAATTTGAATCATATACACAGTTTTTAAAATATTTACTGTTTGTGTAGAGACAACTAATTGACTGTGCTCATTTTAAAACTATTTAAACAATTTTAATTGTAGTCTTATGGCGATAATGATATTGCTGACAGACAATGCCTACCTTCAAGTTTATCGTCATCATCCACTGAATTAGTCCCGTTGGCAAATTCTCAGTTAATATTCTAAAATACGTGTTTTCTCTCTGCATTGTTGGACTATAACGCGAAATATCAATCTTATAATGGTGGCATACTAAATAAAATAAGCATGGAAAGTCACAACTCAGAATGAAAGCAAAGAAACCAGTCAAGTAGAGTTTCGCTGGTAAATGAAGCAATATATCTTCACCTACTACTGTGAAAGGGAATGCGTATAAATTAACTGTGAGAGAGAGATGATGATGATGATGATGATGAGCTGCCGTGTGGCATGCAATAGACTGAGTTATGTGCACATAATATATTTCATAGAAGACAAAAAATATCTACATACAAAGTTGCTTTACCATCATCGCCACATCTCTCTAGTAAACTATAAGAAGAAATTCCAATTTTATAGTGGATACCTACATTACCAAATTGTGTGAATAGTAATCAGTATGCTTGCATGTTAAAAGTAGGCAAGAGTAAAAATGCATTTGTACTTTTACTATTGAATGAAAAGGAGAGAAACAAAAATATAGGTTTTAGCTAACAAACAGCATAACATTATTATCTATATCGCATTGAATTCAATGAAAGACCAGTCGAGTCTCTCCTCGCATGCAGAACAACTCCGCCATAGTCATCATATCGTAATAAGAAATGAAAACGAAGAGAGAAAGAAAAAAAAGGCAAGGTCTTGCTTGACTGACTCTGAATATCCATTAAGTGTATTGTAATGATGCTGTTGCTGATGATTATGATTATGTATGCGTTTCCATTATATTCGCTTTGCGTGCCTTCTGTTTTTCATTTCGTTACAAGAATGTCCAGCCAGCCTATGACTAATACAATGAATTATTAACGTGCCAAACCAACGCCGATCCTATGCAGAGAACAAAGTGGTGTGATGATGATCGTGTGGGTATGATAGAGGGAAGATCACGGGAAGATGGTACGGTAAAGGTAAAAACTCCAAAATGGTTTTGGCATATATTATGCATTTTATCGTATCGCATCGAGTATTCTTTGAATGCCTGAGTATTAGAGTCCGGCTGAATATAGCCGTCCTTGCATTTGACTTGTCACATCCGATCCCGATTTTGCCCTTTCTCCCATATAAATGATAATGCTTTATCAACTTATCCACGTATTATTATTATTATTTTCTCTGGGCAAGCCGTTTTGGGGATATTATAGGACACGACATTATGATGAAAAAACTAACGACACAAAAAGAATGGTGCTCTGGTCAGTCTGACTTTGATGAATGAGTACATGATGCGGACTATCAAAATAATAAGCCTTTTTCTTCATTATGAACGTCTGCATGCATATCCACCTGAAATCGACTTTGGCTTTTCTCTTGCACTGATGTTCGCTTTCAGTCTCACTGATAGATTATCACAATCAAGCCTAGCAAAACAGGCATTCGCTCATGTACTTTTTTTCCTTCAACTAAATTTACTTTACATGAGGACTGCAGACACATGTGAATGGTCTGCGAGAAAAAGAAATAATTCACAACTGATACACGCTATGATACTGATGGACAATGATAGCAGTGAAACAATGATGAATGACCACTTTTCCTTGTCTAGTTTCTTTCGACGCTATATAGTGCCCACTATCATCCACAAAACTTTTGTTTTTAAATTAGGAGCATTAAGAACAAACAGCATCGGAGAAACTTTATCAAGCCGAAGCCAAGCGAAGAAACTTTGTTCCATCATCTCTCACAGATATGGAATGGATGGAAACAAAACAAGCAAAAGTTTACTTTACTAGTTTGGACTTTTTTGTTGTTTCTGATAAAAAAGAAAGAGTTTCGGTCATTCTTCAAGTTCTGACATATGCCTGGTGACTACAACACGCATATACACACTTTTCCACACAGCTATTCTCGTACTCTCTTTACACAAGTATTCAATTAAAAGTTACCAAGATTGAGAACTGATACGAAGGGAAAAGAAGAAAAGATTAATATGGAGACCGAATCGTACTCTTATAAGCTAGAGAAATAATAGGGTGTATACACAGATTGTAGAGAACATGTTTCTAGGCTGAACAAGGGAACTATTTTGTTAGGAAACATAAAGGTATCTACATAAGTGCATGCATGGTAAGCTAATGAATCTCTTTTTGAGTCTATTAGTGTTTCTTAAGTTTGATCGATTGATTAGACTACGACGAAAGAATAATGGAGGCAAGGCATTTACATATCATACAATATGCATGTTGTTTTTGTAGACTTATTTGTTTGTGGAAAGGGAAAAAATCACAGAAAAAAACCTTTTATGTCTTTCGATACCAAAGGCATCACTATGTTTGAATTGTACCTAAAATAGGACATAAATTGGACTCTTTCCCTTGGCATTACTCTCTGTGTTTCTTCGAAGAAACTCTGTAATTTGATGAATATAAAAATAATGTGTACTTTGTGCAGACGACGAATGTTGATTGACGAAAAGGAGATATCCGCCACTAGCAAAGGAGGACTTCTTTTGTATTATTATTATGAATTAGGGAACACACCATACATTCCTCATCCCTCAACAAGATTGCACCATCATGCAAATAGGTGCATATACATATACAAATAGATTAAGGCGTGGCTTTTTTTCTGTTTCCCTTGAAGAATTAACTCAAGCTATTGTGTAACCGATGAAGCGTGTAGTGCGGTATATGAAAGAGCTGAAGATGATGTGCTGAAATTTTTACTTAATAATATTTATACGGTAGATAGGGAATTATATGTTCTATTACTATTGTGTAAATGTGGGCGAGTGGTAATGTTTGTAATAAGAGAAGAGGTACTCTCTGTTCTTCTAAAACTCGCTCTCATCCTTACTTACCTCAACCTTACTGCATCTCTTTCTATTGTCCTAACTCTAGAAGAATTGTACTGACAAATGGACGAGGGTTTTTTTTCTTGGTCGCTGTTTCTTCATCTTTTGCCAGTAGGATACGAGCATTCAAGGTTTGCGCTGAAGACAAGACAAGACACACAAGACTGGTTTTTTCTCATGTAAATTCATTGCTCAGAGCAATGATATAGCATCTCACTACTCACAAGTATGAGCTAGG
>JAQIXX010000394.1:0-62936 GCA_034700605.1 Willowsia nigromaculata | reverse complement strand
TGGAACCCTTTAAGGTACGCAGAGTTTTTTAACACGGGCGGTATGTCTCATGCTGAGCTGAAAAATCGAGGCGATGAGGATGAACTGCTCTAGCGGACAGCCTCTGCCGAACTCTGCTTGCGAGTCAGCACGTCACTTATCACCTCAGAGAAAACTGCATAAATCAGCACAACTATTTGTGTGAACGAATTAGTCAAAACTTAGGTTCATTGGCTATAATGAATTTATATATGTGCAGTGATTCCATTGAATAATTCTAAACATATATTTTGGGATGTAGACTGTCACAAATCACTGATGCTGGAGATAAAGTGACAAGTTAAGGTCGCGACAGTCATTTTGTTGAGAACGCCGATGCTAAATGCTGAGAGATTTATGTGTTTGTAGCTTGTCACAAGCGCTTTATCAAACACATCATTTCAAACTTTGATAAGGAATTAATATGCTTGCCTATCCGATTGATTTCTATTGCTGTAACAGTCTGTTTTAAAATATTTTAATTATATCAACTCTATATTTTCTTAATGGTGAATTGATTTTGCTGTTTCTTTAAAGGTTGGTGCACTCTGTGCATGTGTATTGGCGAAGAGGGGATATCAGATTGAAGTTTACGAATCTCGGCCAGGTTAAAAACAGATCTCTTTAAACTGATTCATCAGGCATATTAGGTATTCACTGCAATATTAGTAATCTCATAATTTTCTATAGATCCCCGAAGTGACAAAGAGAAAGCCCTCGCACATGGGCGTAGCATAAATCTCGCTTTATCAGCAAGAGGACGCGCAGCCCTTGCGCGAGCCGGTTTGGAGGATGTCGTCCTCTCTCAAGCAATTCCTATGAGAGGTCGAATGATTCACTCAATAAATGGCAGTACGAAAACCATTTTGTATGATCCCAATACGGAACAGGTGAAATATAAACCAGCTTCAAATATTTGGCGTTCTTCAAAATTGAAACTTGCTAATTAGTGAACTTTTTTGTATTTTAAAGTGTATTTATTCTGTGAGTCGTCAATTTTTGAATGAGCTTCTCATTTCAGGTATGTATCTACTCTAAATTTCAAGTATAATAATATACAATATTATAGTGCGACATCACGAATCCCGATGATAATCTATATATCAGACGAAACATGACATAATATTATTATGCTCTTTGTAACAAAAAGGTTTTTCTTTGCACAGAGGCCGAAAAGCATTCCACTGTCTCCCTCCACTTCTCCCACAAGCTGGTTGACTCGAATTTAGAAAAAGGCTTGCTTACATTCTGGTAGCGTCTTTATGAAGGTTTTTTTTCGTTTACTCTTGAGTAACTATGTTGGAAATATTTTGTGCAGGAATGGAGATAAGGCAACTGACGAAATTAAAGGAGATATACTGGTGGGGGCTGACGGCGCTCATTCCAGCATGCGACGAGGTATTCTCAAGCGGCCAATGACTAATTTCAGCCAGACGTACATTGACCATGGGTACATGGAACTGAAAATCCCTGCCAAAGAAAATGGTCAGGTGAGTGCATCAATCCAATTAAAAGCTATTGCTTTCTAGCACCACAATTAAAACTATTACGACATTCTGTGGTGTGGAAGATTTTGAAACTGAGATATGATGACACTTCAGCCAAATCCAAAAACTCTTTAGTGATGATAGATTAAATGGTTATTATGATTGTTATAGCACGCCATGGCAAAAAATTATTTGCACATCTGGCCAAGAAATGAATTTATGCTGATTGCGTTGCCAAACCTGGATGGAAGCTTCACCGTCACACTTTTCATGCCAATCTCGGTAAAAACAAACAGATTTCTGCCATGCCACACTTGCAGTGCATGCAAAGCCCTACAGAAGTGTTCGGATTAGTACAAAATATGTATAAATATAGCAGGAGTTGGTGTCTGCGGCTTATGATAGGTATACATGTGGCTAAAATGATTAACTAACTGACTATCTCACTTGTACTTTAATGGTTATCAGATATTTGAGGAGTTACAAAATGAAGCTGCGGTGGATACGTTTTTTACAGCAGAATTCCCTGATGCGATGGCACTGATTGGGAAAGAACTTTTGATCAAAGACTTCCTCTCCTCGAGGCCATCCCATTTGATTTCTGTCAAAGTGAGTGAAAAAGCAAAGATGCACGTATATGGCAGCCACACTGCTAATCCTGAGAATTGCTTTGATGTTCACTTTGAAAGGAAATTTGATTATATTGCGCATTTGCGTATTATTGAAAAAGCTACATAACAGCAGATCTAGAAAGGCTTATTACAGTTATTATTGCTGTGTATACCTTTCAAAGATCATTTTTCAATGCAAACAAAGTTTTGATTGTGTCGCGATGCAAGTTAAACCGAAATAGCTGGTTGGTTAGTCTTCCTTTGAGTACAAATTAGTATTTATCTTTACTTTACAGTGTAGTCCTATAAGCGCTGGCAAGGGAGTTTTGATAGGTGACGCGGCTCACGCGATGGTTCCATTCTACGGTCAAGGGATGAACGCCGGATTTGAGGATGTGCTTCTGCTAGACAACGCTCTCGACAGCTCTTCATCAGGAAACACTGACGTGGAAAAAACACTCCGTCTCTTTTCCCAAGACAGGGTTCCAAACGCCCACGCCATATGTGATCTGGCACTGTACAACTATCTGGAAATGAGATGCTTAGTGAACCAAACGGGATTCATCTACCGTCGTTTTCTTGACTACAAACTGCACAAGATTTTTGGCCGCTCATGGACCCCTCTGTATAACAATGTAACCTTCTCATTGACTCCATATGCGGAGTGCATTAAGCAAAAGAAATGGCAGGATCACGTGATCAGTAAAGGGAAATCGCTCACATGGACCACTCTGGGTGTCCTCACCTGCACCGGGGTCGTGATCTATAGAGAATCCATCCTGAATGGAGTTCAGCACGTGATGCGGCATTTCTCTTCCTAGATTTCTTTTCCTATTCAATCATCCATCTTATAAAACATTTTTTCCCTCAAAGAAAAATTGCTACGCAATATGGCAATGTGTGTAATAGTGCAATATCTGCTCTCAAAATGGAACACAAGTTTATTTTGTTATTCATTTTCTCAACAACCTTTTATGTGAATTAAACAAAGCAGCGAGCCACCTTTCAAAGGACTAGTTGTGTAAAAAGCTTGGTTTTTTGTAATATTTTGTGTCTGTTTCTGTGGTACACCTTATGAAGTGTACACCTACATTGGCATGTATAACAATTATTAATACTGTGCGGTCTAGCTCACGTTGTTGCTTCAGCGTTCTTTCACAATCATCATTCCAGAGATTTCACATTTTTATAAGCATCAACCTTAACGTAGATTTCATCAGTTTCTTCAACAGCAGAAGCACAAACTACACAATCACAAATTCATAGGCATTTATACAAAACATGTACAGCCTTTTAAAACATTAATATTGCTGGTGGTGGTGGCTCACGTTCAACAGTTTGCTGTTGCCATTCAATTTGGTTAACTAAATAAATCGCAAACACATACATTCAATGACGACTTCATAGAAAAGTATGAATTCTGATAGGCTATATACCTATACCTTCCCAACAATGTTAACAATGACAACGGGAAATCCCATACTATGTTCCGAAATGATGCACATGCGAATATTTTCTTCCCCGTTTACCTTTTGTGTGCTCAAATCGCAGTTCTTACACGCTACTTATTATTCACTTTCCTTTCGTCGCTTTTTTGTTGATTACCTGTCTGACATATAACTTCACGCTAACGCATAACTTACTACCTACTTGAATTGCACTAAAATATTTTATCGCATAATATACTCATCCTGATTTTGTTAATAATACGTGCACATTGTTACTGCTTGTATATTTTTACCTGTCTAAAAGATGCGTCATGTAAAAATATGTAACGCGCATTCCATCCAACCAGAATCATCAACGTGCGAAAAAAGGTTGGAATTCGTAACTAGAATGGTTAATGTGTATCATAAAGTGGACACATCGGCAAAAAATTCTCTCACAAACTTTTGCAGACCATCTAGTATAATTATTGCATATTCTTCATGCAAGAAAATATTACAGCCTTTAAACATTTTCTCTGTTAAAAATTTTAACATGTGTCATTAATGAAGAGTCATGAGCAATGCATCGTGTGTACACACAATCGCGTCGTAAAGAATTGTTTGTATAATATGTCTATGTTTCATTTTGCGTCATCATCATACAGCCGTCTATAGAGAACGGCAGAAAACGCATGGTTTGTAGAAGCCGGTAAAAATTCCAAAGACGGAACCACAAAGCTTAAAATGGAGTGCGGAAGAATCTTATTTGAAAACGAATACTGTAGTTGTGCCGTAAGAAAACTTAAACAAGTAAAACTAGTCATGAAGAGCACAGCACATCACAGCACGCTTTTAGTGCTTGTGCTCCTCTCAAATGATGTCGAATAATTCTTATATAACAGATACATATTGAAAACTAAACACCAGTGAATTGATGACAGATCGAAAGAGTCCTTCATCATGGTATTTACGTATTACATTGCAAGAAAACATGACTGTCACGGAGAAGTAAAAGGTGGATAAAAAACACACTTTTTGAACTGAAAAGAATTGCACTGCAAGGGCTTCCAATGGTAGTTCGACTTTTGTACGGTATGTTGATTGGGGGCATAGATTTCTATACACTATATAGCAATCTTACAATTAGTTTAAGTGGTGGTGGGTGAATAGTTGTATATTTCATCATCAACCATAACCAGCGCCATTATCGACAAACGGTACACACACTGACATTCGAGTAGGTATGTTAGTAACAACTGCAGAAAGAAAAGGAATGGTCATTAAAATGAGTCTATCACTGTTTGTAGGCCTGTGTTGCGGTTAGAAAAGAGATTCGGAGTGTGGCTTTGTTAGATGTGCATAATGAAGCAAAGAAGGGATTATAAGCATGCAAATTGTAAAAGCAGTAATAACAGCGTTTTATTATTATTAGAAGTAGTATTATCCTTGGATTTATTGAACACCTGAAAATTTCTGAACCAACAGCAGTGATGCAGCTATTTGTAAAATTACATAAATTCTACAACGCTGCCAACATTCGGTGCATGTATCATTGCAGAAAGTAAACTAATAATATGCAGGTTAGCGTTTGGTTGCAGAGATTCAAACACTTCACATGTAGAGAAGATTACAATAATCGACCACAATAGAAAGCACTACCCGCTTACCTACTAATTTAGGCATTTGTAGTTTTTTACATACCTGACTGATTTGTCACTGATTTCGTTTTACTGGCATCATTGTTAATTAGTTTAGGGACAAATGCGCACGACTATTCATAGGAACATTTTGCAGCATGCTGTGATTGCATCACTACATGTTACATGAATGACATACGTCAACTTTCCTCCAAAAAATGCATCACGGAATCACAATTTTGAATAATTGATTCTTTCCAATCTTGAACACTGGTCGTGAGTTGATTTGAAGCCTTAGTGGTAGGATGACGGTAACCTGTCATGAGAATTGAGTTATTTCCCATTGCAGAGGTGTGGTGAAGGTATACATGGTATTATTATTTTTTGCAACTGCACATAGCCATTAATTACCACTATCATCATGATGGGGAAGAGATGGCGTGGTTGCTACATGGTTATTGTGATGATGATGTGGTTGTTAAAGGTGCTAATGGTGGTGTGGTAGCAAGCTTAATATTTTATACCAAGTGACTGAATACATAATATTATGAAAACGTGGTGCTGACGATGATACCACATTCTCCTAACACTCAACCAAAATATTTTCGTGGTATTGGTGGATTCATCTTTAATGAGTACATATTATTGATCCTGTCATGTGGCACGTTACCTGCAAACCTTTCCAATCCAGAGCAGTTTCATTTGTTGAACAAAATGAGCAAAAAAGGGCAAACAAAATACGAAAAGAGAAAGTAATATTAGCTCCTTAAATTTAAAAAATAAATAGAATTCTCACAAATTGGCCGATTCCTTTCACGTACAAACAAACGTTTTGTTTGTATACTTTACCTATTCAACGTAGTTTCCTGGTTCATGTCTCATCGAGCAGAAATCGGCTAAAACTGAAAAGCTGGAAGGCTTTCCCGTCATGGTAATCAATATAATTTCTGGCATTACGTAAAAAGTCAACAAAGTCGCAACATGATGAAGCAAGATGCTTTATTTTCTCAAATGTAAAAGTAGGAGGAATAGGATAATTGCAAAAAATGCCAAAGCATCGGGAAAATGACTTTGTCGCGACTGACTTCTCACAAAAAGCTGAAAAGAACACGTCGTTTTATTATTACTATTATTTTTTTGTTTTCGACACAAGCACACACACACATACACGCACATTCACTCACGCTAGAGAGCGTGTCCTCTAAATAGCATTTCTTTTTATCTGTCACTGGATTTCCTTTATCGAATTGAGCCAAAGCTGGCTCAAAAGTAGAGGAAAGAGAGGGAGAGAGAGAGAGAAAAGCACAAGAAAGAAGAAAAGCGTACAGGAGCAAAGAAAATCCAGACTGGAGCTGTAAAGCAGAAAATTTATTTTCATTACAAGATTTTGGGAAAATGAAGTTTGTGTTTGCTGCTGAATGAAGTAACGACAAGGGTAGTTGGTGTAGCTGTAGCTGTTACAGGCAGCAGGATGCTCGTCGTTGTTGATGCCGATGGTGTTTTTGTGCTGATTCCTTTTCTCTTCTTTCACTCCACTCTACTCTCTTCCTCTGTGGAAAAAATATGGGTTTTAAGACAGAAATCCTACAAAAAATGATTCTTTTGACTTGGCTCAATTCAGTAAATACAATCATAATAATACACAAAGACAATAGCGGTTGTTATGAAAAAGTGGATAGTGGAGAGAATGTTTGTGAGCGTAACAGATAGAGGACAATTTTTTTCGAGAACTACTTACTTTCCACTACTCACAACGACTTGTTACCAGTACTCTGCGAGGAGTGCTAGTAGTAATGACTTTTGTGTGAGTTGTCAATCAATCATCACATACGTATCGTATACGCAATTGCTTGTTGTTATGATTCATGGAATTGCCTTGTTAACTTCCGATGTCTTTGCGATCATCCTCCTCACAAATGAATGCCTGTGTTTTTGTTTGTCTCTGGTATCTATATGAAGTACTCTAAATTGATTTCTTTTGTCACACATCTGCTCCTTACATAATTATCTCTTTCACTCATTCTACTCCTGTCTCCTTATCCCATTTCCTTTTAAACTGTACGATTTAATGTTGAGAAGAAAATAATCAAACCAGTTACATGCTGGATTAGATTAACTTTTTTGAGTCATTCCAGTGTAGTAATGTGGCGAAAAGTGGGAGGAGTAAAATTAGTATGGAATATGAATATGATAGTACTCTCATGTGGTCAACTGACCTGCATACTTGCTACTAACAAGCAGCTGTGGACGCGGAATTTATCGAAATTTTCCATGATAATTTGGATGAGCTGTTTATAATTACATGCAAGTTTTTATGGACACACAGACAGGCTTGGCAGCTATTGCAAGGAAGCACTCTGAATTGAATATCTAATGTTGTTGATAAAAAATACAAGCTGCTTACATATAAGCATTCAGTCAGTCAGATGCCATACACGTGCTGTTGGTTAGTGTAACGTAATAGATATTGATAAGCTGTTTGTGGAGTACTTCTTCTAAAGAGAGAATGTTGAATGGATGTAAAAATAACAGACAGACAGCTTATATGGACCACTAGGTATTTCATGGTTTTTATATCCTGTGTTGACGGGTTCTTGATTAATTTCCTTTTTTTTCTTCTCTTTCCCTTCTTTCATAATATCTGGCTTTTCCTTCTTGCATTTTGATTTAATACGCAGTGGGTATATAGGATTTTTGATAATGACAAAACATATTCTGGTAAAAATAAATAAATGAGAAAATAAATTTGAGCCACAGAATCACTGCGTAGGTCATTTTCCCTGGAGACATTATTACATGAAAGATGTAGGTAAGGTGCGATGTTTGAAAGAAGATTGAACGTATGAATATGTAAAATGATATGTGCGCAATAACTTTCAACTTGAAAGGCAGAAAAAGAACTCGTTTGTTGAGAATCAATTTATTTCTTGCGTACCTAAATATGCATACAAATTTGTCCTTGTGAGTTTTTTGTAAGATTTATTTGAAAAATGAAAGAGGGTGGTATCATGATGAAATACTTGCATATGGATTATTTGTAGAATAGCGATCAAGTCAGGTTGACAGAATAATCAAGATCAATAGCACGACACATTACATATGTGATGAGTCTTAATCAGATCAGCCTCTGTCAGTTTCCAAGATTAGTAGAACGTCTACAAAGTCTGAGTCCACATGTGTATTTATTTGCAAATAAATTACATGGATACCAGTTAAGCTATTGATTATGCATTCGAAAATGGAAAATGATAATGAGGAAGGATTGCCATCGACTGGATAATAACAGGTCATCGCCATAAAACACACAGTGAGAGATCATCATGATAGAAATGTTGTACATATGGTTAGAATCTATTAAAGTGGGAGACAAGATATTTTATAAATTTATCTCCCGTCACAAAAACCTTGCTGCTATATTACTGCTGCTCCTTCTATTGTATTTTTTCCACCACTTACCAGTTTCATCTAATTTTTCTTGTTATTACTTATTATTACTCACTAACAATTCATGTTTACTGACTGGCTGGCTGCGTCTGGGATGACAACTAAGAAGAGGAGCAAATACGAAACTCATAACTCATTATGCTACTATTTTATGCTTATCACGACGAGTACGTTGAACGTTGACGTATGCATGCATGCATTATGTATTTTTATTTTCGGCTCTTGTGCTGATCCTCCTCGTCTTTTTTTCTTCTCTGACACAATCACAGACAGAGTCAGAGGCAAAAGGTGAGTGCTGCTGAGCTGCGTGGTGACGTCGAGTGTGTTGCAGGTCTTGAGTGTCTTATGATCCGTATTTTTAGTAAAAAGTCAGGTTGAATCAGTCAGGTGAAGCATGTGTGTATACAAAAATACATAACACGCCATTATAACTAAATTTTAATGCATGCACTCACCTTGTTAGTACAGAATTAAATTAAATGCTAAGGTATTTTGGTGCATTTGGAATGTTGCTCCTCTATTTTTAAAGTGATATGTACAATAATTTTTTCACAATTATATCACCTCCATTGTTACATGTTTTCCAAAAAATTCAATCTTCAACCGAAGGCTGCAACTGGTTTGAAATAATGATGAGCTGGCATAAAATGGAAGCATCAGAAGCATATTAGAATTTAGTTGAAGCACGACACATTTTTTTTTGAGTGGATTCCATTCACATTATCATTCATATGGTAACCCACTCTAGTAGGAATATAATATGCAAAAACCTGTAGCAAGCTGGATTATGGAAAAAATTGCAAACTTAAAATTCAACTAGTGAATTCCAAAGAAGCTGTAACGCTACCTATATGGATCGCTTAAACTAACACGCCATGTGCCAGCACAATATACGAAATCATATGCATACCTGTTGAATCTTAACAACAAAGACGACGATGCGATAACGTGACAAACGTCCATAATAATATCATTTTTTTGTTACCAGCTGTATGCATTTTTATTCTTTGCTCCATTGTTATCATCATGAGTGTGATGTGATGCTCATGGAGAAAAAAGAGGATATCACATTATCACGACAATCGTCATCATCATTTTCGTTTACACTTTTCATTCTATTGGTCTCACAACTATGAGCTGGCACAACATTGAAATAAAAACAACGTTGGAGGTTTAGGAAATATAAACTTTGTGGAATATACTGTGCAAACTGTGCATACCTGCAAGTCTGCTTCTGCTTCCTTCTCTTCCCCCTCTTCTCAACACTATATAATTGCACATACTGCGATAACTACCTAATGCATATAGCACATTACTGTCGTCATCATCATCACCTTCATCACATTACTCTTCTTTGCTCTTCTGATAATAAGAAGAATTCCGCCGAAGCCATGACAATTTTCTATTGATAATGATAGGGATGATTCCAAACCTACTGAATGAGTTTTACTTTTAGCGAGAAGAGTTTTTCTCTTTTCTATGAAGACATTATGACAATAGGGCATCTCTCTCTTCCAGTTAGCAGGCTAGAGGTGTGTGTGTGTGCAAATGTGTGTTTCGAGTAGTACGTGTGGATTGTGGATCTTCGTTCCACCTAACTAACAGCCACTTCTCATGTCATATGATGTGCATACGGCACGACAGGAACACGAGGCGTGAAATAAAACCTCTTCATTAACATCCTACTCATGAACATCTTCATCATCATCGTCATCATCATGGCCTCTTCTCTGTAGAGTTCCTCTTCTATCTGAAATAACTTAAGTTGCTAGTTTTTTCTAGCATGGATGGATTTTGTGCAGAGTTGGATTGGAGTTACTTTAGCTTTGTGCTGACTTCACACTGATTGTGAGACTTTAACAAAGAGGGAGAAAAAAAGAGGAAAAATAGATGAGAACATATAATAATAGTATTATTGTTATTATTATGCTGGTGTTGTATGCCAAAGCTTCATGATGATGACGAAAATTATGCTTGACAGTAAATGTGTGAATATAAGTTTTGAATGGTAAGAATTACTAGTTTATATACCAGTTATAATGATCTGTGATAGAAATATTGCGTTATTTTAACTAGTGTGTTCATAATATGATGGCGCTGCTGATGCCTCACTCTTCCTTTCTTACTTTCATGAGAAGAGGGTTCTCAGCATAACACTGCTGTAATTACTAGAAAATGTTTACCTATGCTTCATATTAATGGCAATTTTGATACATTACGTTTTATGTGTAGTACCTCTCATATTCAAAACTTTAGCAAATGCATACACATACACACTTTCGTATAAATTTATTTGTGAAGAAACTAGATGGGAAAAAGGGAGAAGCGGAGGACACAAGTGACATAAACGAGATGAGCGTTCGAGAAGCTTTCGAGTGTCATTTCATCCTTCTCAGAATGGCGATGACGGTGATTTTATTCTCTCGGGTTGTTTGCAGTTAGCACTACCATTACGATTGACAACACCACTATTTGTGCACTTGTTCCCTCTCTGTCTCTCCTCAGCATTGCTCATTGTCGTCTTCTCCCAAATTTCATTCTCATTTCAGCACCGTCACCAACAATTCCATAAAAGCGGCTCTTACCACCACCTCCAAGTTACTCCAAAGAGTAAATCCAATAAAATCCCTGTTTTAACATATGTACCTATACAGAGTATGTAGGTATACCATGTCTGCATGTAAAGACGTATTATGTGTGTGTTTCGTAATGATGATGAACTGTGAAGGTTTTGCTCTCCTTCTATTTATGATGATTGGATCAAGTGCAACTTGTCCCTGACAAAAACGAGAAGTTGAACTAGTGGCAGAGAAGTATGAGGATGGAAAACGCTTTGACATTACGAGACAATGAAATAGAAATACAGTTTTATTAGTACAAAGGGAAAATAGCGATTTATCAGGTCACTGTGTCTTTTACTAATCCAAGACTGTCTGTTCTTTGAAGCGAGAAGAAAAAGAAGTGAGAACCAGACGACAAAGGTGTTCCTACACTTGGAATAATTTTCATGTGTTGGTGAGGGCTTTGATGATGATTTTATTATTGTGACTGTGTAGCTATTCTACTATAACCAATTTTAATAACTTTGTCATTATACGTTGGTAAGAGAGACGATTTAACTCTGCGGCTTTGCAAGCAAACTCTAAGGAATTATGCGTCTGTTTTGCGGACGCTGCTGACAGCATTCTCTTACACTAATATGCAGACAATTGTTTTTTCTCCTTCTTAAACAGCGACGTTGACAAACATGAGAGATTGCCGTGTTCCCTCATCCAAACACTACCTGCACTTGCACTGCTTCTCAAGGAGTTGAATCTCAAAGAAGGATGAAGGAATACTAATTGCGGAATAATAATGTATAGCGTTTTGGAAGTTGGTGGTTGTGGAATACGTAAGGCTGCTGCCATGTACCTAATTATAAGTGCATATACCCAAAAATACGTCAACTATCAGAAAAGTTTTATGGTAAAACGGAAGACGTGCATGTCGCAGCTCTCAGCTCTGTTTGTGTGTCTTTCCTCCGCTGTGAAACTAGCGCATTAGTTGTGTGACTTAAACCGCAGCAGTTGCCGTAAAAGAAGTTAACAACAGGAGTAGTACAATGGAGGCATCATAAACTGAACTCAGAGAACTGCGGCTGTAACACAAATTTGAGATCTGCTTGCAGCGAAGAAGAAGGTTGTATAAAAGTACGAAGCCGCTGCTTCTGTTTTGGATGATGCGTGTTGGAATTGGAAAGTTGAGTCGAACTGAACAACACTTGTTGTTCCATCATCATCATCATCAACACCAGCGTCGTTCTCAGAGATTCTCGCAGTTCTCATTTTTACATCCAATTCAATCCTCCACGACCCCTTTTCAAGCATCCATTCATTTTGTATCGTTGATCCTGTTACTTGTACTACTATTTTAACTACTCTTCTTCCCTAACACGCCAACTTAGCTCGTATGACACAATGACTAAGAAACGCCGTTGTTAAGTTGTTGAGAAGTGTCTCTCCGGTTTCTTGCGATTTTTTCATTCAAGCTCGCGTTGATGGGCAAAAAGTTGCGAATATGTTGTTGCATTGTAGAAAAGAGATAACAAAGATGTTATCAGCATTCTCCTGCATTTCACATCTCCCCAAAAAGATTTCCATTTGTCACACTACTTACTCCTATCAATATGCTGACAACGAAACTTGGAGTGAGAGTGGAACAGCCATTCAGTCTGTATTACGATGTGTGTGGTACTTGTAGTTGCTCTGATGTGATAAAAATAATAATAATAACAGGGACAGGCATGATAGAATATTTTTCCTGTGAGCCATTCCATTTTACTTTATGGTGTTTCCCGGTATAGCAGAGAGCTGTTAACATGATAGTGCTGATGGCAAATGTTATTATTATTGTACCCTGAATAGTTGCGAATCAGCATTGTTCGCTTGATATGTCGAAAGAGAAGATGAAGATGTTTAGTTGTTGCTTCTGCTGGAGCAGTAGTTGAGTAGTTCACGTCGTTATCGGTAACGTGGAATGGTGAATGTGTAACAGATGTAGAAATAATTATTCTAACAGTAGCGAAAACAACAACAGGAACACGTAACTTTTAGCTATCTATAATCTATACATGCATATTATTATATACAAACACACGGAACAAAAATCTGTTTCCTTTCATCCAGGTAGATATGGATAGGTGAGTTTTGTGTGTGTGTTCAGGGCTTGGGTTAATCTTGATACGTAATTTGAAGCAGACTGTGTGTATTTATGCATTAGTCGGATTATTTCCATTCTCTGCGCTCTGGAATATTTAGGTTGCTGGAAGTTTGGAAGAGTAGCACTGCATAATATCATATTATAAGGTAATACTAATACTAATAACATCATGATGACGAGGTTGATGATGATGATGATGCCAGCAAAAGTAATAATCATAATCATAATAATAATGTAACTGGCACAGGAGAGGAGAGCATAATAAATGAGCAATAAGAAGAATTGCTTGAGTGTGTGCGGTGTGTGCTATCTAGGCAGGTATATAGTAGCAACAGTCAACTGTAACTAATACATTGACGCTCACCTAAAAACAATATAGTACACCACGAACAGAGGATGAATGATACCTGAGTTTGAGTTTCAGATGTGGGGTTCTACTAAATAATGTAAGACTGCATACTCCAAAGCAATAACAATTTTAAGATAGAAAGCCCCATGAATGATTCAGTCATTCAACAAGTTGAAAAGTTAAGGACGAAATGCTGGTGCTACTGATGATATACTATATGTAAGCGTGCAGCAGAAAAACTTCATTGCATTATCCAGTATATATCATTCTCAATAATAATTAGTACTGCCATGCTATTATTATTTCTAAATACAAATCACCGTCATCGATATCAAAACTATAATAATAATGATCTGCACGCCAGCTTCTTCGTCATTCTTATCTTGTCAACATTCTCATCATCATCGTCATACTCGTCGTAGATGAAAGAAAGAGAGCAGAAACGCATGAAGGCATGTATTTGTATTGCTCATGCAGCTGGACTGAATTTTCCTCCTCGGGAAAAAAGAGAGAACAAACGGTCTGGAGAAAAAAACCTGGAAAAGTGAGTATATAGTAAGCAGTGTGGTAGATTGTATTTTGCTGGTGGAAAAAGGCAGAGAGGCATGCTCGGCAAACGCCAGCACACTGCTACTGAAAAGTATGAGTGCAAAGGAAACACCACCACGAGAGTAAAACAGACAGACGGAGAGAAACTTGAGTGAGGAGACGAGAAGAGCACAAAAGTAGGAAATAACTTTGTTTTGTTGAGTGTGTGTGTGTGTGTGCGCGCGAGTATGTGTGTGTTCCTCTAACATCCATTCATTGTAACTCAGGCAGTCAGGCCGTCAGTTTGCGTTCATTTGTTGAGTGAGAAGAGCGTTGTTTTTCCTCGCACCTCTGTAGAGAAGAAGACGTAGAAGCGAGCAAGACAAACGAGGGGCAGGCAGTCATTCAGTCTCCATCGTCTTTTCTGGTTTGGCTTGTGTGCGAGCAAGTGTGTGATAAAGACGCTTATGATAAAGTCTCTCTCTGCGTCTCCCCGCATAAGAATACTTCGCATGGAGAAAACAAAGTACTGAGTTGTTGAATTTAGGCCAAGATGCTGGCTCAGACATAGTGTATTGGTTTAGGAATAATAATCGTACCTAATAAAAAAGTGTACAAAATGCCACGACATTTACTTACGATGATCATGTTTCCTGCCGTTTTCCTTAAGTGATCAATTAAAATAATAACTATATACACTAGTTCTCCAAATTAGTCTGCATCCTTAAGTGGGAAGGATATAGGAACGAAAAGCAAGGAATTATTGTTTTCGTGTTCTCTCATTAACTATTTGTACTGTTGTTGTGGAGACGCTACACCGGGATGGAACAAAGATTGATGTGAACTTTCTTATTATAAAGTATTTGTCTACGTACATTTAATGGACAAGTGTTGCCATGTTCATTTAGTATTTTAGCTTGCCAACCCCGTCAACAAGCCCACATCCTTTTCTTAATTAGAAGACAAGTGTGGCTAAAGGTGTGTGGACACATGATCTTTCATACCTAATCGTCATTTTTAACCCTTAAACAACTGAAACCATCATCCCGGCATATACATGACAGTTTGTGTCGAGAGGGTAGGCAGGGACCAACGAAAAATTATTTACCTATATTTCTCAGCCCGTTAGTTTCATACTGAACGACCGGAACAAGTTTTGCATGAGTGACGGGAAGAAAACGTGTATGGACTATGAAAAAATCCTACGTGTTTGAAGGATTGCGCTCGGTCCTCGAATAACTAGTAAAAATAAAAATAATATCAGCAACTTTTACAAGTTGGAAAAGTGAGTTGTGAAGGAAAAGAGAGAAAAGGGGGAGAAAGAGAGTTTCTATGTATATCTGTGGAAATGGGCAATAAAAAACAGAAAAACTAACTTGGCTGTGGCGATGATCAGAGAGATGAGGAGAAGTGCACCACGTATCACAATAAGATAGAGGGGAAAAGTACAATGTGACGCTGGATTATGCAACAATTTTTTTCTGTTCTCATTCCATTGCAAATTTTTATTTTCTTCTTCTCAACTTCAACTTGATCTTCCATCACCGTCAGAACAATGATCATCATCACTAAACCGCTTCCTTTTTTACTGGCTCACAAATAATGACACTAAAACAAGTGAGTTCTGAGATTTATTACTGGAGCATGCACACCTAATATACATACGTCACGTCGTAAAAACGGTCTGATATCTATAACCGCACCACGAATCCTGTTTACCTATGAACTTTCATATTATGTGATTATTATATGATTTGGGAAAAGGACGTGGGATCCTCAACAGACTGAAATTCGTCCTCTCTGGTAAATGGAAACAGATTGGATTTTTTAGTTGAAAAAATACGCTTAGGAAAGAAGATATATCATAAAGAATGCTACTATAGTAGGTTATATTGGAGCAGTGCTGTTCTAAGCAAATGGATATTTTCCGTGCTAACTTTTTGTTTATTTGTGTAACTCTCGTTTCATAACATCACACCCTCGTTCTCATCATCGTTTAACGTTTGGCTAATTAACGTTGTTTCTATTTGTACTGATGATGCTGATGTGAGGAGATGAGCCTTTTTCTGAATTAGGATGATCATGTGGGAGCAATAATATTAATAATACATAGCATTATTAACAATGATCGTGTTGATGATGCAATCAACACGCTTTTACACGATGCGTTCGTTCTCATGAGCCTGAAAAAACTTTATTTCGAAAAATAAGAGAAATCACATCTCTTTCAACTTTCTTCTTCTTCACATTTTGGTTCAAGTTTTCCTCTGTGTTGTTTCTACTCATTAGCTACACTGTACACGTACAATATGGCCATGAAGCTACAAGAAAACACTTTTGAAAAGGAAAAAGTTTGAAGAAGAGAAAAGTTTAGGGAGAAGAATAGAGTTGGTGGAAGAATTATTATCGCCAAAGTGTATCTGGAAAGGTGACGGGTGGTGTTATCTGGTGCTGTTGTTATTGACCAAATGAAAATAGTGATGGCTGATAGTTTACCCCCTGCCAAAAATAACGCAACTGTAATATATATAACAGTGAGAATCGAGCATTTCTACCGGCACATCTAAAGGAAATTTCGAGCGAGTGAGAATTTCTGAACTATTACAATGTGCTCATTTGCGAGGAGCACAGCAGGATCATCACAAGCGAAAATGATGATGAATAAATCATGGAGCATCTCTTTTGTAAATCAAGAGCCATGGCGCACTCAAAACTAAATGTTGAAAAGTAAAAGAGATTAGGTAAGTATCTGCTACTTGATGCGAGTTCCTCTTTCTTAATGTAATTCTCAAGTCCAAAATGTTCTAAAGTAATATGCACATTCCTTCATAGGTACACATGTCATAATAATTATTTCCAGCTTGAGTTTAACGTGCACAACCTTAATGCTCAAAGACACTTGGGTGAAATATGGTTTCGTGCTAAATGTGATTTTTTGTGAGTAGTTTTGTAGGAAAAACAAGGTCTTTCATCGTTTTTGCCGTATTTTTACAGTTTGTTGTCACATTTCTATTGACATGCATAATAATAATAACTGGGTTCTGCAGCATTTAATCATTCATTCAATTCGACAGCTAGCCAAAGCCTTTTCACCCACCAATAATCACACATTTTTTTGCACCCCTCGTATTCTGTTGATCTCCAATATTTATTATGCAACCATAAAATGCCAAAAGTGGTGACACGTAGTGGTAAAAATGCTCTTTTTGCTAGAGTACATTTTGCTAATGGTACAGAAATATTATGTATTTCAATGAAAAACTTTGACTATGATGCAGTTGGTCTTTGACTGAAGGGTACACACAAAAAATGTGTATGTACCTAGAATTCATAATGGTAAAGTCATAATAACAATGCATAATGGCTGTAGTGAAATATAAAAAAAGGGATCACAATCTCTTTCTACTGGTCATATTTTTTTTGACTGACTGAGGTCAGCGGTAAATTAACTAGTGGAATTATATGTGCACATTCATCTCAATAAATGACAAAACGTACAACAAAGTTCGTTGTGAACAATTTTTCCCATCTTGCAATGACAATGCAACGAACCTTCTGAGCTGATGAATTTAAATATATTTGAATGGCAATAACGCAGCAATGATGATGATTGTTATGGTGTTGCCCTAAAATCATTTATTCGCTCATTCAGGCAGTCATCTTAGTCACACCAAAAGGGTATCAGGTGAATAATGATGATTAACTGCAGCCATGGGTGATGATGATGATGAGGACAGAAAGAGAAATGAATTGAGAGCGAGCGAAGCGATGCAGGCTGCATATCATCATAACAGAGCAACAAGTAATCATCATACTCTTTGGCTCTGCCCATCATCAAGAGATGCCCTTTTCCTCTTCTTACTAAATGCAAATTTCTATATAACCATAATGATTATATATAACAACAATCAAGAAAACAATCAAGTCACCTTATTTTTTCAAAAGTGTAATCATTATAGAATTAATAATAATAACAATAATGATCATGATAACAAAAAATGGTATTACAATGATTTTTATTGCTCTTTTGCATACACGCATGCATAAAACTAATGACATGTTATAGATTGCATTGCCAATATTATCGTGTTTCTCTACCCATTATAGTAGGAACAATATCAACAACTTTTTTTTCAACAAACGTAACGTCGTCACTGTAACAATTATGCATGCGGTATTTTCGGTAGCGAAAATGGACTGCTCTCTTTTATAGCGACTGTTACAGCTTTGCTACACATAAATATTCAAAGAGAGTCTCCACCTGTCAAGAAGTCCTTTCATTGATAACAGTAATAATGATGATGTGTGGGCAAGCATTTAAACAAAGGTGCAGAGATTATATTTTCTTTACTAGAGCATCATTTTTCCATTCCAACGGCAACATTTAAAAATGATTTTAGTATTATTAAAATTATAGTGTTTTATAAGTACATGTAAATATTGTATATATGCAATCTATTGTTTTTTGCATGCAGATTTGTGTGCAATATTAAAAACGCAACAGGTTTTCATAATCGCATACAGCGCAGCAACAAGTCATAACATTCTTTCCATTATCCATCATATCCAATTTTTACTCTCATGTGACTGCACTCGAATTCAATCCTCCGATTAACAAAAGAAACGCACTAATAATCCAAGTTGAGTCAATGGATGCAATAACATAACGTAATAACCTTGTTTTTTAAATAGAATTTTGTACGCTTATTACTATCATCATTATTATTACAATTATGCTGTTCATAGGTAAATACTTGCTATAAATGTTTGATTGAATAGATAGTCAGTTTTTGCGGTGGCGGTATATGGTGTACTAGCAGTAGCAGTGCTGAAGTTTTGGTCTTATTGAGAATTTAATCATGACGCTGCCGCTGATGATAATGATGATAAAGCAAGAATAATTGTCACATTTCCCCCCGTTGAAGCCCTAGAGAGAGATCACTTTTTTTATCCCATTGCATCTTTGAAGCTACCCAACTTCTTGTAGATGTTTTAGTACAAAGTAAAGCGGTTTTGTGTAGCGGCTTTTATTGGGATACGTGCAACAGAAGCAGCGCGGCACAGCGCCCTCCGCTTACGCTTCAACTGACTCACTAATCATGTTTTTTTCTGTGACATGGACACGTTCATCATCATCATCATTGTCAAGGTAATGGGAGTGAGCACACATCATTTAGTTTGGTTTTGCTCGATGATGAAGCCAAGAAATACGTAAACTGCCAGTGTATGTGCAGGCAATATAGTCAATAGATAGGGCGAGTAAGCAAAATATGTTTCCTTTTTTCTGCATATTATAATTTTTGCTACACACACTTGCACCTGCCTCGTTGTCCTCTTGTTGGTGTGCGCCTCGGGAGAGGATATAATAATAAATATTATTTAGGTGTTTGTAGTTTAGCTTGCTGCTGGTGCTGGTACAAAGTACGCTCATCGTTCATCATCATCATCATCGTATACATAATATATTATATTCAATTTGAAAGGTATGTCCACGTAAAAAACTACAAGAAGAAACAATACAAAAGAAAAAGCATTTTAAAAGTATTTAGCAATTTAGCATTCATGTAAAAAGTTGAACCAGAAAGACCAATCGTTTTTCTGCCTCTTTCATCATTTTGACTTGTTTGTTAATGCAAAATTGCTTACGAGAAGTATCAGCACTCAACCGTCCTATAACTGACTATTATAGTTGAGCTATACTTGTACCTCTTTCAACGTTTGACAAGTTATTGAATTGTATTACATGTACGATTACATGACAGGGATAAATTTATTATTGTACAGCGCGAAAAATTAGTGAGTTTTATGTCCAAGTAGTTATATTTATGCATAATAATTATCATAAGCGAAGAAAAAATGCTTGCTGTATGTGAATGCTAGAAAAACATAATTTTCACGTGACCTTATTGACAGCATTTGTGACATTATTACTCGGTTTAAACAAACATTCCAAATACTCTGAATCCAATATTGCGTTGGAATCGTGACATTCTTCGAATTAGGACGGATACCCGGACATGACCATGATTTCATGGACTTTTAGCAACTCAAACATCATCGTGTCAATACGATAATATGCAACCATGCAGAATTGCAATATGAGTTATTGCCATCACTTTTATGGCGTCTCTGTGATATTTATTTTACGTTGCGTTGCAAAGTAAAGTAATCGTTGCAGATTTATTTTGTCTTTCCTCCCTGGCATCCAAACCCTGTCTCCAAGCAGCAAAGCCTCTAGATTTTTTGTTGCATTTACAATCTTCATCATCTTTTCAAAAAAAATTAACCATCACTTCCACTGCCACACCGCCAATCATCCTCATATGAGGACGGAAGAACGCAATGTTATTTATTACTCAAGTTACTTTCTTAGTTGCTCAGCGCTCACGGTCAGTGAAGATCTATTTTTTGCCACATTATTATTACCATTCTTACACGCGTCGCTAGTTTTAAACGTCATGCTCTCCCTATAGATTGAAAACCCCTTGATCAGCGTGTGATGATGTATGGACGTATGCAAATGTTTAGAAAGTTTATGGTTCAAAACATCTCCTACTGGCGGTCGACCAGTTGCTGAAAACATACCAAAAAAGTAGCTGAAGTCCGTAGTTTCTGTTGAATGCTATTTGTGCTACTCGAGCTTAAAATGGTAATACTGAAGAGGTATAGGCTTTTCAAAAGATTCGAATCATATGCACAGGTTGTCCGATTTGGAGGTTGGAGGTAGTTCGACCCTGGTTACTCCAACCAACGTTGACTGATTTGAATCGGCACAGGTGTCTTCGAATACCCTTAAGGAGGACTACCGTTGCGCCACGTTTGTGCTTTTATGTGTTCAGCATTTGACGTTATGAGAAGTGTGAACGGACAGACGGACTAAAACGAATAAGCGTTGGTGGAGAGATTGAGTTACTTGCTACTGTAGATATGAAGTAAAATTTTAAAACTTTGCAGAAATTCTGTATAATGATATAAGAGTAGCTGGAGGAAAACGAAAATGTGTAATTTTGGCCAAATTTAAAATCAGCTTTAGGATAAGAGGGAAAAGAAGAACATGGTTATTTTACGTTTCAAATAAAAATAGGACCTACTTATGCATACTCACAGATGTTGCATTCAGCATTTAGTTTTCTATTCCTTTTACAATTTTCTCCCTCTGTGTGATTTAATGTATACAAATGTAAGATATTGCCTTGAGATAGTATCAATCGAAATATGCTTTGTTTTATTTGACTTTTATGGAATCCTAAAATACTGTTGCTAATAATAATAATGATATAGTATAGTAGAATTACTGTAAGACAAAATATTGCAATTTTACCCCGTAATGTCGTGTTTGTATTCGTATGGTTTAAAATCGGAACGAATATCCGCCAAAGCAGGTATGCATTCAGGTTGATAATCGATTCTCGACAACTGAAAAAATCCTCTCCACAGTTTTGCATGTCATTGTTTCATTTTTTCTTTATGTTGACAGTAGTAAAACTAAGCAAGTCGATCAAGATATGAACACAGATTTCTGCTGACATTATTTGTTTCGTGTGATATTCAGTTTCATTTCAAGTTCGTTATTTGGTGTGTAAAAAATTCTTTCCGAAATTGTAGTGATCATTACTCTTGGTGATTTTATTACGAGACAGGCGTTTAGAATTGACGTATGAAAAGCCTTAATTTAAGACATATCAACAAGCTTCCTTTTAAGATCAATATTTCTTCGATTTGTTGTCTTGATATTTGCACACTGGAACAGCCAGCGCGTTAACGATTGCGTTTAACGATTCAGCTATTCTTTCATTTTTCCTCCTTCTGGTTTTATTGTTTGCTTTCCTTAGTGCAAAGTTATGTTACAGAAGCAGCAGCATCTACAGCGAGATGTTTTAGTAAAAATATTCATAAAATAAAACAATGAGCTAGAGCCTGCCTGGCTGGCTGATGTATGAAATGAGAAATTTTCCTCTCTGTCGCTATGAAACATACATTATATGCCTAATTGTTCCAAAAATGATGTTTATACTTTTACAAAGCCATACACATTCAGCAAGGAAACATTTCCCTTCTTCATAAATGTAACAGCCTTCCCATTAATCTACAATGTATCGTTTGTATAACAAATGATGCTATACTTTTAACTATCGGAAATGACGGCAAGTGGCAAGTCTCAAGAAAAATAACACTTGGACAGTTGCTAAAGTTTATCTTAGTATATCCTTTTGGATTATTTTTAAAACAGAGTAGAGCCTTTGCAATATATGATGAGATGTCGAAATTTTCAACTTTAGTTGGCAACCGAGATATAATGTTTTTAGGCCTGACTACATGAGTGTTAAGTCATAGCAGCATTCAAACCTTATGGTTTCTCACCGCACAAGGAGAAGAAGAAAAGGACAACTCAAATGAGAAGAGCTCTGCTCTTATGCTTAATTTATTTATCTATTCATCTATATGCATTCTTATAACCTTTTGACAGGTGTAGGTATACCAGTGCATTTTAGCGAATAAAGCAGAGAATAATGTGTGTATGAAAAATGAGTAAACGCCTCAGTGGCGCAGAAAGACAGTTGTTTCGTTTTAATATCACTTAATTATGATCCATATCACTCATCGTTAGATTCAGCACTTTCTAGCTCATTTCCATTCTAATGTCAGCAAATCATTAATTCAAATTTTATGAGAATACCAATTAAAAATCCATCAAAGTAAGATCATAAGATTAAACAGTAAGTGTCCCCATGTCATTGTGCTAATGTCGTTGATGATGCTACATTGAAAAATACCTTTTAACGCAACCAATACTAGCGTCGCACGTGGCTTTCAATATCATTTGACAAAATAAAAAAGCTCTCTTCTGGTTATCCTCTGGCCATCATTTCATGTTTTTGTATTTAATGATAATTAAGATGATAGATGTGTAAAAAAAAGTTTATGCTGAGAATTTTCTGATCTACTGATACCATATCATTACTCATTTTTATTAATTTAAAAAACTCACTATTTTTTCTTGATTCATATGTGCGTGGATTTTTAACTATGCACCACGCCATATTGTTGCCGTCATCATTATCTTCGTCAACATTTCAAGCCACAAGTCAATTTTGTGTACGATATAAGCTGCTATACTCAAACTCCAAAAAGATTATACAGCGTCATACAACAATTGCTTGCTTCAAAATGATACAAAATAACGATTGCCAAACTTTGCATCCCTTAAGAAGAGCTCATAGCTTTTTTAACCAGAAGAGAAGGAAGAGAAAAAAAAGGAATTATAATGTTGCGTAATAATGAAAATAACAAACGTGGTATTCATCACAAATCAAAAATGAGTGCTTACTGCAACGTCCACAAGCTCACGTTATATTGATGGATGTGTATTCTGAAGTTCTATGCGTCCAAAGTTTGGTCATACAATTCAAAGGAACGAAGAACTCATGATGGTGCTGCTTCAATATTTATGCTGAATCTGTTCGTTTGGGTTTTTGCTGTGTCGCCGTACAAAATCGTCTGGAAGACGAACAGGATGATTTTGCAATTTTATAAATTTGCTTGGCAATACTCAAGTAGCGAGTAAATAATGGAATATATCAAGTTGCCAACATCCTCCATTCCATCCGATAATGATTCTCTTCGACCATATCCCAGTGACCATTGCATTGGACTCTAATGTGTGCACTTATTGTTGATATTGTTACTGTTGTGGCCTGGCCTCTGTGTAGTAGTGAGAACGGCACACACGGTTAAATAGTAACCAGTAATGATGATGATAATAATGACAGAAGCAGTTGTAGTAAAATGCTCCATTATATTTAGGTACGTTATATACCACACAAATTGCATTAGTTTCTTTTTCTGCCATGATCATTTTCCACTTCTTCTCCTCACCGCTCGCTCGCTCGTTCAATGTGTCCTTGAATGCTTGTTAACTTTAACATTGGATTGGTTGGGTTGGTTGTGGGGTTCGGTTGAACGTTGAGCGTTCAACATCATTCCGCTAGCAGCAGTTGTATGCACAGAATTACATTTTATTATTCCTATTTACTACTATTAGACTTACTTAAGAAAGTTGATGTATTTATCTCGGTCAGTTGTGTTGCTAAACACTTGATGCTGACAGACATGGACAGACGGATGGATGGACTCATGACTCAAACGAGCATAAAATATTTAATGGCAAATTGTGAAATATTTTTTTAAAAGAGCAACAGGCAAGCAGACGGACAGAAGATGAGTAAAAAATGTTTCATGAAATGGCTACCATGCAGACTGTAGGCAAAAGATGATGTACGAACAAATTGAATAATTTAGGGTTTTAAAATGGCAGCGATCTTTAGATGAGCTAATAAGATTTACTTTGAAAATACGACACTGATTGCATGTCGTTCTATTGTCATTTGTTGCTTTGGCAGAATCTTTACACAATAATAACAGTTATTTGGTCTTATTTTAATGGGCCAGGTACTTGGCCTTAGCAGTATCGCTGTTTTTGTGTTGTATGTCGTTATCAGTCATAATATTTAACATTTAACAACGACAAAGACATTACGGTGACGGTAGCAGTTTGCATTTATTTTAAGAACTTCACCAGAAAACCATCTTATGAACTACCACATAATTGTACTCCTACATCCCAATCATGGTTGTATTTAAATCTATTCTCAATTTTATGGTTATGACCAACTCCCAACTACATTTACATGCTTTAGCTTCCAGTCACAAAACCTCATAAAATGTAAGAAGAGGCCATTTTTTGTAATGGAAGGAAATTGTGTGGAATCATTATCATCTTCAGAGTATCAAGAACATTGTGTTTTCTGCATTCCTGCTCTCTTACTCCAGCTCTTGTATCTCATTGATTGATATAGCTATACTATCTCCTTTCCATTTAAAAAACCTTTCGCAATTTGAGTACAATTATCAATTATACATATAGTTCAATGAGAAAAACCATTATACTGTCTGAGTCTGAGTACCTGCATTACATTTGCATGCAATTTGTCCTATGTGTACTGCGTTTGCATTAGCTTTGCTTGTTTCATTTTCTTCTAGACACGCGACGCTACATTTTTTATTGAGGTTAGAGGAATTAAATTATCAGATTTTAAAGCGAGCAGTGAACGTACTGCTGTCCATACAATACTTTAAGTCAAACATTCAAACAACTAGATGGAATTTAATTGGACGACACGTATATCTGCAAGTGCCATGGAAGACAAGACAAGGGTGAAATTTTAAGCCTGACAAATTATCTTGATCGCATGTCAGTCATTTCAGTAACCATAATCATCTTTGGTGGTTTTGGTACACTGATTGCTTACTGAATTCAAAGTTTTATTGGACGGGATGTGTTGAAGTTGAAGCAGCGACGACATAATGACATAAGCCCTCATATTGTGGGAATGGACTTGGGCACAATATATCCGTTTGAAAAACAAAACCATAATGTGACATGAGCTCGCCAAGAAAGGTGTCCAACATTTGTTTAACAATTACAGTACAGGATAAAGTCAAATAATATGTATTTTTGGTCCCTGCTGGTTGTTGTAGTGAATGCTTAAAAACAATAAAATTTGCCGTTTCACTATTTAATACTTCACGGTTGAGGTAAAAAGCATGGAAAATGATCGTGATGGTGCTAACAATGAGACAACATCATATGAATACATATACGACTGGAAATTAATTGAGTGGAACAAAAGCAATGTATGATTCATCACGGTGTGGAACGAAGCAAAAATAAGGATGTATGCATTATTTTTAGAGGATAAAAAAATAAACAAAATACAATGGTAAAGAATTGAGAATTTCAAAAGTTGGTATACCCATTGTTTTGTCAGTAAATGATATTCGCAGGAGGTAGTGACCACTGGCTAGTAAAAACAATGATCTTCACTCCTGGAAACGACACAAATGATATAAATGCTTTGTGAAATCTAAAACATTGATAATGAATGTGAGAGGTAAGCATTATCATTATTTTTAGAACTATGGGTGCCATTGTACAAAATACGAAATGATTTTAATTTCTTCATCAATCCACATTTTTCCTTGTTTTACTTGAATTCTAAGAGAATTGAATTTATTTTGCGTGTGGGTATCCCACGGTTACTCGTAATTCGTCATATATTAAAGTTGTGCCGGTGGTGCAAGATATTCGCAATACTTTCTTGTAGTGAGAACTATCACAGCAAGATTGGGTCCAGGGTGGCTAGATGGATTGCAATTTTAAACCCTTTTACGTTATAGCAAGCATATTACACGTAACCAATTGCATTTTTCGAGTCGACAAGGCAATTTAAAATATTTGGTATTATGCGTTAAATTTATTTCTGGTACAAAAATTTTGCTCTTAGGCACGAACATATTTATATATAAAATGTCTGCTCGTGTATTGCCTAACCTACAAGCGCCGGTCTCTAAACTAGGAGAAATTTGGAGGCTGAGATGATGTCATAACTATAACTAAGGTATGGCGCCATATTGTGATGGCACTAAGACAATACTCCTTTTTGATTTTTTAGGGGTTTTGTTAGCATAGAGGGAAAATGCCCCTTGTTACTTTCCCAGCCTATAATTTTCATTATGGCAATTAATATTGCTGCAACCGTCGGCTATTTTTGAAGACTGCACGGCATCACTTCTTCATCGTCATCATCATCCATCACTCATAAAATTGCCAGCGGCAACGGCGTGGCTATCAGATGTCTGCCTGCATCCTTGTAGGTACGCATGATAACACTACTGACGTCGTTGGTCGTCCGTCACACGGTCTGTTTTCCACGATGGATGACGTTGTTTGACAATTCTTTATAAACGATGAAGAACTATAGGATGAGTATATACACATTCTAATTTTAACATGCTCAGTATTGATACTTGAAGCCTCATGATCGTACATCATCTCATTTTATACTGGTCAAAAATGTTCCAAAAGGCAAACACGGCAACAATTTAATAATGCGATGTCTGAATAACAGAATGGAATGGAAAGTATATATAATCGTAATATTATTCAACGCTGCTTTCTCAACCACCTCCGGGAGCATCCAACGAATACTTTTGTTGGACTAACATCAAAGGTCATACTCATCGAATACAAAGATGTGCACTTTTTGGTCTGGTATTGATCACAAAAGGACACAATCATCTTATAAGTGTATGTTTTTTCTGTGAAACTTATTTTCCAAATCAAAATAGAGATCAAACGTCATAAATCACGAATGTAAAAAGTACCTTTGTAAACCGAGAGTGGTAAATAAGTTATATCGGTAAAACGATGAAAATTTGTTGGCTTTGGGATTGCGGCTGGAATTCTTTAACAACAACATTGGCAACTTGCTTTAATAAAATACAAATGATGCGACTATGAGTAAACTTCCAAACAAATATATCATATATTTCCATAGAAATTCAGTTTTGCATAGAAATTGAAATTGCCAAGTCATCCGCTAAGAATAAATTGAGTATGTGAAGATTTCCCCTATAATCGGTAAAATACGTGTAAAAAGGAGTAAAACCAATAAAACTTCTTTAATTTGCAATTTTGTTTATTGTACATGCATCTTTTTTAACACTATGAAAAGAGGAAAAAAATAATATGAATTTTTGTGTTGACTACTGGTAATCCTAAATGGTCCTTTTAATGACTTATGTACACGGTTGCAAATTTAGCAAGTAAGTGATCAAAAAGTGCTTGTATTTTGCATGTTTCTAATAACCTAGGTAGTTAGCAAGTTAAAGGGAAACTGTTAAATATTTTGCATAAACTTGCAAAACTATTTTCAAAGGTCATAATCAGGAATGAATGCGTCCGTCCGTGCAGGAATGAGTGGGAGAAAACTTACTTTTTTACTTTAACTTGAAACTTTTTACTCTACTAGACTTTCAGTTGTGCTCAGTCTCTCATGATAAACCTACTTTTTATTTAAAAATCAAGCTGACCTGTTGCTGTGAAGCTGTCGTGAAGTGTTTTCGGCTTTTATTAGAATGAATACATAATGCTAATGCTATACTTATCCCTACACATGTTTCATAACAAATGGATAACTGCTTGTCGGCAATTTAGGAAGGAAACAGGTTTCATCACACTTCTGTCCATAAGTTTTTCATCTTTCAACAATTTATTTTCAACTAACGATAAGAGCCATTTGAGTTGATACAATGAGGCATACATTGTAGTTTTTATGCCGCGACTAAAACATTTAACTGTAAGTAATAGACACTAGTAGTGTATCATACATCTAGTATCGTTGTTACAATTCTCAGTATCTCCTTAAAAACACGCAACTCCATAAAAGGAAGGAACAATGGGGAGTGCACGGCCTGGGAAACTTATATCATCGCTACAACTACTAGGAGCTCTGTCCCATATATTTTTCGGGTTCTTGTTCTAATGTTTACGAAAATTGAGCACGCCTCTCTGGTCATGTTCTTTTTACGGTTTCCTTTGATACTTGTACGCTTTTCGGAATATGCTAATCTCTTTAATTTGTAGTTTTAGAGAAATTTATTGGAGAGGCAACATCCATGTACATTGTTAGAGATGGCGGTTGGGATCAAATGAATATTCAGTTCCAAGCTTTCAGATGATAAATGCCAGAGACAATGATGAAATAGATGTGTTGCTTTTTGAGAAAGTGTTCAGCACTGTCTAGTTTGCAAAATTCCTTCCAAGAGTCCTTTTGTTTGGCAATAGATATTTTTGTGGCATGTTATACCATGGGAAAGAAGAAAATAGGACGAAAGAGTAGAAGAAAAATTCGTTACCATTCCGCTTCGTTCTGCATCCCCTTTTCAAAGCTCAAAGTTCAAAAAAATCTTAAAGCTTTCTTATCCTACTCACATCACATCATCAGCATCTGAGATCAGATCATCTTCTTACAAAAGAAAGAGAAGCAGCATGATACTGTTATTATTATTAATATAGCTTCTGTGAGTAAGTGTAAAATGTGTGTACACGAAATGATTGTGTGTACACCTCTATTTCGTCCAGTCAGTATATAAGCCATGTTATGGCATGAGATAAAGAGATAGCTGGAGAGAAAGTCAGAGAGAAAAAAGAGAAAAAGGAGCAGCATACAATATTTTTTATTCTCTGGAATAATAATATGAATATCGTTATAAAGTCTCTAGCAGCTAGATTGTCTTTTTTTATCGTCAAAGTCCTGATGAAAATTTGCATGTTATGTATACACTTTATATTCACGTCCTTCTTCCTTATCCCGACATGAAAAACGTGCTCCCTTTTATAGAGAAAGTGCCCATCACATTCAATGAATGCATCTATCCATCCATCCATGCGTCCATCTATTTTTTCAATGGAAAATGGAAACGTTAGAGGGAAAGTGAGAGAGAAAGAGAAAGTGAGAGAAAGCAAAATCTTGTTTGGTCTCTCAGTATTCTTCTTCAGTCCGTCATCGACTCTTGTAAAGCTCTCTGTGTCTGATGATGATGATCCTGCTTCTGCTGCTCTGCTTCTCTCAAAATCCCCACTCTTCTATCCCCGTTTTCATTGCCACTGCTAGTACGACTCCAGCACTGACTTTCGTTGATATACCGGTAAGCGAGCGCTCCGCTCTCACAATACCGTTACATTCCCCACTCCTTACACTGACTCCAAACAAACAAAACAAGAGGGTTTCCAGCAAAAGCGCACTGCCAGAACTTCACTTCCATTATGTGTCTCTCACTGAATATATGTGTCAAATCAAAAGTGGAGTAAGATGGACACTTGAACATTGAATTTAAATTGGAAAAAAGTAGATGGGTGAGCCGAGACCAATTTTAATGCGAAGCTGACCGCATCTTTGCTGTACAGTAAAGCTTATAAATATTTAGTATTAGAGATATTATTGGATTACAGTAGGCAGAGTTTGCAGTCTGTAGAGTACTGTTGTGAGAAGAAGAGTGTAAGAAAAAAACACGTTTCATTACTAAGCCGAGCAAATAATAATAATATGTGTAATAATGTAATGAGAGTGTGGGTCATCAAGTGAAAAAAGCAATTAGTTGTGTAAGTAGCATTTGAAAAAAAAATCCCGGCTGGGATCTAATAGGGAGAGTGAGACGGTGATGGTTGTGGTGGTGGTGTTGGCTAGAGAGATTTATGAAAATGACGTTGTTTTTGCCGTTGTTGTTATTGGACTGGTGATGCGGAAAGAATGTGGTGGCGGTATTGGAGGCGGTATTACATTATCTTGTCGCTCCACTGTACGTCTTTTCACTTTCACATAAATTTATGTTGCCAACTGTGATTGTTCGCGTTTCGTAAACATAATGGAAAACATAATGTTATAATGTCAGAACATTATTACGAGGTAAGTTTGTTGGTTGAAAAATTTTCTACAAGCTGTTAGTTTACTTTCACTCTTGTTCTGTCATGCTTTCTCTTTGTTCGTTCTGTGTGTATGTGTGTGCATGGTGGATTTGAAAATGAATGTCTATAAAATCTCTTTGATTGTATTATATGCCCAAGTAATTATTCTTAATTGTTCTCCGAGGATGACTACTTCCACTGTTTGAATGTCCATGTAAAGTTTTCCTCCGTCTTTTTCGCCTCCTTTTGGTGTTGCATGAGAAAATTAAAGCGAGCTCTATTGCTCTGTAGCTTACGAGCAGCTTTGTGTTGTGCAAATGAACGGAGTTGTGTGAAGATTTTGTGACCAGTGCTAGTATTGCTACTAGCCGTATCGTATAGTAGCTGTGGGAGTAATGAGGGAAAAAAGGAAGAAGTCATCATTGTCGTTGTTGTCACCATCATCATTCTCATCAAATCAAATCGAGCATACTTTCTCTCTTTTGTCTGCTTGACGGCAAAAAGTGTGGTGGCGGTGGTGAAGATATGTGAAATCGTATAGTGTGGTTTGATGAAAAGACGTTCGCCTCATTTTAATGAGCTGTTGTATGTGAGAGAAAGATCTCCTTCTCATCATCACCCTCCTCCTCCCTTCCTTAACCACGACAGTTCACTCGTTAAAGTTTGTTGTAATGTATTTTTATGTCGCCGTCTTCCTAGCAAAGCAGACAAGCACGCACCACCGAGGAACAAGAGGAGGAGGTTAATTGATGCTGTTTTTCTTTCTTCCTGCAACCAATTCCATTGTCACTTCTAGACACACACATCCTCCACAGGCGTACATACATCGTTACACTCATAGTGTTTTCACATATTTAGTTGTTCTAAAATCTCAATCTTATAGTAGGATTATCTACTTTGCTTTCTCCTCTTTCCATACAGTGAGAAGGCTAAAAAGCTGATCATCATCAAATATGATGGTATGGTGGGTGTGATGACGATGGCATTCGATATTTCATGTAAGCGAAAATGACAAAAAAATTATTTCCTTTATTCCTTGCTCGTGGATCACTGTCTATGTCTTTGGCTGTCTCATCCAGGAAGGACGAAAAAGCGTAACATGATACTCTCGTAAACACACTATGAGGAGGATGACGTTGATAATGTTGACGAGGATGGCCTTGTTGAGAGTTCAGTTCTTCCATGTGTGTTCAGCAAGAAAAAACGGAAATTTTTCCATGTTTTTCTTCTTATGTTCAAAGAAATTTTCCAAGCTGGGGTCTCGTCTTTCTACACATACCTTTGTATGTGGTTTCTTTCACATTATTTTTTCATGTGAGAGATAGAAAAGGAAGGGAAAACTCCTTCGAGAAGAAAATGAAGATGATATGCTTTTCCCCTTTTTTGCATTTACGTTGGGCAAGTCAGGTCACAAGACAGACAGAAACGGCATATCATCACCACATCATCGTCATCGCTTAATGTATTTCAAACGTATGCAATACCTGCTGCAAAAAGGGTTTACTTGTATGTATTTACAAGTGTTTTAACAGTAATCATCACTCTTTCACCCCTGTCATGTAACTGTACGTATCCACACATCTCTTTTCTATCTACCTCTCTTATTTATTACCATGGGGTTTTATTACTTTTTTTGTTTTATTCATAAGATTTTCGAATGAGAGAGCTTAGAACCTTGACTTGATGAAAGTCGACACTAATTTAAAGGGAGTAAAAGGAAGAGAAAGTGCGAACGAGAGAAAAACACTTTTACTCACACACGGTTGCATTACACACGTATTTTACTACCTTTCCTTTCTTGCTTAATGTTAGTATTATCGGTATTCTTCGTGTTCAACTGTATTAGTAAAGACGTTGAAATCCCATGTACATCCCAAATGGCATCATCATCATAGTCATCATAATGAACATATCAATAGTATTATAATGCTACTATATAATCAATATTTGTGTGTAAGTAAAGTGTCCTCCAATTAAAGATGGCGTTCATATGTCACAAACTTACTGTCTCCGATTTCGCTGAAAATTTGCACGAATATGTTTTTTGATGCGTAGATTACAGATCTTTAATCAGCAGATCTTTTTATCAATCGTGGCGCCAACTAGCGGGAAAACCCATCTAAAAAAGTGACCGTTTTCCCGCTAGTTGGCGCCACGATTGATAAAAAGATCTGATGATTAAAGATCTGTAATCTACGCATCAAAAAACATATTCCTGCAAATTTTCAGCGAAATCGGAGACAGTGAGTTTGTGACATATGAACGCCATCTTTAATTGGAGGATACTTTATGTACGCATGTAATTGATAAGCACCCAACTGTATAATATGTATTTTCACGGCGTAGATACTGTATTATCAGTTTTCCCCGGCTATTTTTATGTCTTTCCAAATTTAAAGTGACGTGTGAGAAGTACACTATACATGTATATGTATGTCCATAATTTTTTATAGTATATTCAATGGAAATTGAGCAATCTATAATTTCTGCCGTTAATCATCCCTCACCACTATATTCATTATTAATGAAAGAACATATAGTAGCTTAAATGAAACACGATCGAATGATGCAAGAAAAGCTATCAACTAATCTGAACAAATTTTTTATACGCTCAGTACAAGTCACAAAGTGAAAGATAGAGAGAAAATATGCATACCGTTGGAGAGGAATGTAAGTAAAATGGCGTTGAACATGGAAGTAGACACAAAGGCTCAGTCCTAAAATGGATTTAATCCCAAAGAATTAAAAAAATCTGCGAGTCTTTCCCCATCTCGCTCTCTTATTGTCTTGAAAACACTTTACACACACCAAATATCTCTAGGCATCTGCATATTTTTGGTTTTTCTGTTTGCTAACCACTCTCCAGATCAGTTTTCCCTTTGGCCTTGCAAGATGAAATTATCCTGGAAGAAAAAACGCGGAGAGGAAAGCCTTTACTTAGCAAATTCGTTGACTAGTTGAAGAAGAACCTAAAATAACGTAAAACAGTTCACAGTACTGTCTGTCTGTCTGTCTCCGTCTGATAAATAAGTAGACACAAGACACATGCATATCACTCACATCAGATAACCTAAATCATTTACAGGAAGGCATTGTCCAGCGCAATTCGGGCTTAATATCGTAACTTGTATTGAGCTAAGCACATATTAGTCATTTGCTTCAAGTTCACGTCATGTTTATCGACTTATTGTGATGGTTAGGATGAGTTAAATGAATGATGTGAGTACGAAAACGCATTTTTTTTCCTATCAGGTTACCATTTGCTGCCCATTTCCCCTCAAAACTCCTCCACATATTTTTCCGCCTCCAAATTTCTGGTTGTCTCTTTCACTCGTTGAGTCTGAGAGAGAGTCTGATTATTGTCTTGAGTACACATTTGATGTGATGTGATGATGATCAACCATGTGATCAACATGGTTGTGATAGGATGATACCGGTACTGATTATTGTAATATGTATGTAATTTGTTGGATTATTATTATTATTTATACGAACCATATATTTCCTCGTAGTCATCAACGAAGCGAGAGAAGCGAACAGTAAATCCCAAAAGGGTCGAGATCGGATCAACGGAATTGCAAACAGCATCAAACAATGGTTATTCTTTGCTTAAGTATCTCCTTTTAGACTCGTTGTTATATGATAGTCACTATAATAGACATGGCTACATTTTGCAATCTCAAAAGAGATAAATCTACTCCATTGCTACGATGATAGTGTGTGGGGGTAGGATGACGGAGGTGACAGGAGAAATAGATGTGGTAATTTGCATAGGGGATTTTAAGGGATTTCCAATTTTTATCTCCTTTGTCTTATTGTTGGTAGTTACATTTATTGAAATGATATCAAGGGATAAAAGCAACTAAATAGCAGAACTGGTAATAATAAACTGTGATTACGACAGTGTTGCCGATGCGAATATTGAATGTTCGATCAAAGCCTCTATGCCTAGTAGGTATTACTTACCAGTCTATTATTGTGAAGATGAAAGTTGTGTGGGAAGGCTTATATTTATAAAAATTGTTTAATTTTTTTTTTTACAAAATCATGTCAATATCATACTCCTATATTTGTTTGGAAGGCTTTTAAAACGATGCTGCGGTTTTATGTAAGCTTCCAAATCGATGTTTTCTAGTATCTGTTCATCTAGAGTGGGTGAATCATTTTGTTCATGCTCAAGTGGTTTATGATCATTATAATGTGTAGTTCGTGAAAATGAATAAATCATCAAGAAGTAAAGCAGGGAATTTTTTTGCCGATACATGTTTTTTGACAAAAATCTGGAATATTTATTTAGAACAGTACACGATGACTACTGTTAGCGGTTTCTGGGTGATTTGTAGTTGAAAGGAGCCTAACTAGGTAGCTATAATAATAGCTCATTGGTATCACTATTACCAAATGTTCAACTTACTAGTTCATCGCTCTCAAATCCTGAGGCCTCTTTGCTCTCTTCATTTTCAAGGTGAAAATAAAAGCTCACGACGATATAAGAGACAGCCAAGCGTAATCTTACGTGCGATGGGAGACATGCTCTACATTTCTATTTTTCTTTGCAAAAAGCATTACCGCTTGCCTTTGTGATGAATGATAATCACATATAGTTACTTTTACATACATAGAAGTACGTATGCACTGGCAAAAATTCAAGTTGCTCATGTTTTAAACATGCAAAAGTGTCTAATTATATTTCTCCTGCTTCACCGTCACCACTATATAGCCAACACTGCCACCAGCAAGTAGCAGAAACGAATAAAAAATGGATAAAATGCGGAAACATAAAGCACAAGATTCATTGTGTCTGACTTTCCGTCCGTCTGCGTCTGCACATACACCATTCGTAATTACATGTTTCGCTCATCGATCGCAGTTTCCAATTTTCCAATCTCAAATAGCACACGGTCAAAAAAGATACAGAAACAAAATTTCAATTTTAAACGTAATCTTAAACTTTCAACAAAAAAGGTTAAAAGTAACTGACGCAAACTTAAATGGAAGAACAAATATTGTTGTTGTTTTCCATGAGGTTTCATACAACACTTTCGCACCTTTCTTATATAGGCTTTAACGAGCCATTATTCATACCAGCACAGCCGTTTTGATGTATTCTATTCTAGTTTTAACCGACTATCTAAACTAACTAGCTGGCAGAGACAAAAACTTGTGTATGATCTGCCATATGAAAATTGGAGACTCCAGTCAAAACTACAAAAACGTCCAAAGATTCCTTGGATAGTATCCATATCCATAGAATTCAGCAGATAATCGAAATCATAATGGTGTCGTACTTACAGTCTGGCTGGATGCTGAATCGTCACCGTTTCTTTCATGGTTCTGTTTCTATGAGAAAACTATGACGATGAACCACACATACCGGTGACAGGCGCTGTCACAGTGTTTCCAACTGTTACCGGTAGGCCTGTAGTTGAAACCTGCTTTGTTGGAGGAAAGTAATGCAAAAAACCAAGGACACAAAGTCATGATAGTGATTTAGTTTTCTAATGGTACACCAACGAGGCGTCAGCTCAACGAATGAGTAGTCCATTACGCTGAAACTACAAATATCAGCTTTAACTCAATATATATCTGTTGTCTTTTATCATGAATGACAGTGACTCACTACAAGAGCGTCCTCATACTGGTCGTCTATGTTTTTATTATTCAGCTGTCCAATTCCATAATGTGTCAATCTGGAGTGTCCTCCCAATTAATCCATGTTTCATAATAATAGCAGTGACAGGGATTGCGGTGATAGATAATAGAATGAAAGGGATTAATATTAAAGAGAATGATAATATTATGTCTGCATGAAAATACAAGCATGATGGTTTGCCTGCCTTTATACACATGGCATGTTGTACAAAGGTGTATTATTTTCTGAAAAGCATAAATTTTCTTAAGATGTATTTTATTTGTAATGCATGTACATGTAATTTCAACGCGCTTTCTGCCAACCCGCAAAAATATATAAATACATAATATTAGAAACGATATAATAATTTCGCAATTGTTTAACTAACAACATGTAAGAAATTAAACCCCCCTTGAACCAATGTATGATATTTATCATTAAAAAATGTCTGCCTGGATGTTAATAATCTGGCAGTGGTGGCGTGCCTTATTCCTTGTACACATTTTTATAGCTGTGGCCGCTGCTCTTCAAGTTAGGCAATCTGATGAATAAACCAGTGGTAACTTGATTCAAACTCAAACCGTGTAAATTTATTATTGCTATCAGAATTAACTATTTTTACCACAGCACTACTACTTGCTCTAGATGGCTATTAAAAACTTAATACTTTAAAGTAGACTGAAGTACTACAGAGGATAAAGCTCTAAAAATAAAATTACTTTTCGCTAGTTTGCTAGTTGATGTGTGCCGGAGAATTAACTTTGCTAGGAAAGAGAGATTGTTGTACTTACGTAGTAAAAAATTACCATATGATTATTATAATAGATTCTTATGTCTAGCTATTTTTGCAAACCTTTACCACTTTTCTGCTCTGCAGAACATTTAAATCCACTCATTATCATTACAAGCACAAAAATACCCAAGATTAGAATGTTACTCTTTCTATATGCATGCATGTTTATGGTAGCAAGCCATTACAGAAAAATATGAAAATACTGAAATTAGAAATAACAAGATATTGAAATTTAACTGCAATTATATGCCCGAATTTTTACTCCGCCAATTTTCAAATGATTTATTTGAAGGGATTTCCCTTTTCTGTCCACTCATGCCACAGGTCGAAATCCACAAATGAGCGGATTTACAAACGTTTAATGTACACCAGATTAAATAGCAACCCACTTTAAAATATTCATCGCTATTGAAGAAATTATTTATCTATATTAATGTCATTCATGCGCAAGTAAAATACAAAATTACATGATAGCAGCTTTGGTTCGAGGTTGTCTGTTTTTCCATATTATCCACTTAGTTTTGGCTGCAAAACGTTTAGTTCCAGGTTTCCATTCGCCGCTTAATTATCCACGAGGTAATAAGTGATGACTAGGAAAAATGCAATAGTAGTGATCTTTAAAGCTAGGAGTGGACGAAAGTGGACCGAGAAATATTAAATGATGCATGAAGCTGTTTTGATAAACAATGCATACATCGCAACCTGATATTCAGTTGTAACACACCAAAATTTGCACAAGCTTTCTCTTTTTCCCGTCCTTCTGACAATATTGACTTTAGTCATGTTGTTCTTTTGTGTTTACTGTGGGCCGGTACCGTTCCTTCATTCAGACTACGGGGAAAATGAGATGAAAGACAATAAACAAGTAGAGAAAGTGAAGGAGGAAGAGGAGGAGGAAAGAGAGATGTGGTTTTTTCTCTGGTCTCTTCTCTGCTTACACAAAATACACTTGTCTATCCATTCCAGTTGTTGGCGCTTCCTTTCTTCGTATGTACTTTTCTCTCTTGTTGCGGTCGGTCGCTAACAGAGTGAAAGTATGTGCGAAATGCTAAGGTGTAGTAGAAGTGTGAGCGTGACAAACAAGAACGGAGGAAAGAGAATGATAATAATAACAATAATAATAATAATATGGAGAATTGGTGAAAATTGTGTAGCTGCAGATAGAAAGCATTGGAGAGAAAGTAGTGGATATTCTGAATACGAGGGCTAGGCACACAGCTACATGTGTGTGTGGGTAAATATGTCATCATGCAAGAGTGAAAGTATAAGTGCACTCTACTGCTGCCACTGCTTGTCTACAACTTATTCTCTTCTTGCCTCTCTGTCCTGCATTGTATCAATTTGTCATGGCAAAAGAAAGTAAGAAGATAGCTCGTGGGGAAAGTAGATTATAAACTAATTAGAATATGCTTTGCTGGTTCTTCTGATGCCACTGTTGCTATCATTTTTGTGCTCTCTGCTCCTTTCTAGATGCATGTCTGTTTCATCCCTCCTATTTTACAATTTTCACTAAAAGTTGTGCGTTCAACTGTGAGTATGTATGCGTGTGCTGGTAGACAACAGTAAATAAATAGTATACAGCAGCTGTTACTAAATGTTTTACTGGCATACTTTCTGCTCCATGTTTGAAAGCAACAAAGATATTTTGGCTACAGATGGGAACAATTTCTAAATGGAAGAGAGGAGGAGATGTGTCGCCTAAAACGTTTTTTTGGGGTCCAATAATAATAACTTAATAATATGGCTTTTTTGTGCTAACTCTACCAGGAATTTTGTGTTGGCGTTGAGAGAACTAAAAATGCACATCTCTGTAGGAATTCTTGGTTGGTTGGTGTGGGAGAAAACCAATTTGTACTACAGTAGATGATAAGTTACCTACTTCCAATATATGGGCATGCTACTGAATTTGCTCAAAAGAGTTCTTGCTTCTAAATATACATCAAAGAATGAATACTCTGGAAAATAATTAGGATAATTACTATTATCTATAAAATCCATAAAATAAGTAATCTACACAATAGAGAAAACTTAACAAGATTGTCTGTCCGTCAATGTGAGACTCTTCAAATCGAATACCTGATTTTAATTTGAGTTCTATGATAATGAAATGGTAATTAGTTACACGCTCTGAGACCTATTTCTCTAATATGGTAGAACCATATCAAATCCAAGTCTTTGAGATAGTGTGTCACGCCACCTAACCCTTTCGCTACTTTATTACCAGCTTGCTAACTGGTTTTTTATTAGATTCAGATTGTTGCGTCTCGTCATGATGGTAGGTGACAGATGTTGACCTTTGTCTCAAACCGTTTCTACTTCGTTTCATGTCATAGTACGATTATTGTTATAACGGATTTATTTTAAGTGTACAGTGGGCCTCCACTAATTAATTAATCCAGAATACTGTGCATGTCATTCTAATGACGTTGTCATAAAACTACACTGCACTGTTGAATGTTATGAAGAATGTTGGGACAGACTAGGGAAATACTGTAAAATACATAATATAATATACTATACGTAGTTAAGTGGCTAAAAACGCAATTCACCCCAAAATATTACATAATATTGCTTCACTGCATATACATACACGTCGCTTTTACAATCAAACTCAACTTTCTGGTTTCAAAGTTTTTGTACATCTCACACAAACAATTATGTACAATATTTAAGTAGTGACAACATGCTGATCCATATAATTTAACAGCCTTCTTCAATTATTTTGGAGATGGCAATTTGTCACAGACTGAAACGGTTTGTTTTTATCGTTCATGTCTACATATTATTTCCATTAATAAGCGATTTGCGTGAATCCAAGTGTTCGATTTGATTGGAGAGCACCTCAAGTGGAAAGTTTCAGCAGATAACTTCTCGAAAGACGATTTTTAAATTATACTCTCGGTATCAGTATTGTATCGTACTTTAGCGGCTTAATGCATGCGATTCAACTACCTTCGTAATAATGCTTACCAACTTTTTAATTAATTTTTGTTTATGATCTCTGTCGTAACCAATGTTGGTTAAAAATTCATGTTGGTTATGATATATACCTAGTAAATCATTTATTATTTCATATAAGCATCATTTTAAATGCAATGTTTAAATGCAAAAATGGAAAAGCTATGAATGATTTTATAACGGTTACCTGCCTGTCAACAATTCTATCATATTCCCTTTGCATATTTTTCAAACGTACAAACGCATTTATTTATTTAAGTACTATATTTTCAAGTGTAGTACCTAGATGATTTCATGGTTTATTGTCGAACTCATCATCAAAGGGATATATATTTTAACTGGTGATTTGTGATTGATCGCCAATAAAGTTTGTTTTTGTGCGTGTTATGACGCATTGAGCATGTTATCAAACTGTCTCTTCGATTCTTTATAGCTTGACAATGGGCATAAAATATAATATATTTGTTTAACATAACCTTTTGTCGGAAATATCCGTGATACTGTTTTTCAATTCCTTGCTCAGTGAAATTTGCAATTAAATTTGGAGTGGCTGCTCTCAAAAAGGATGCATGGGAATTAAAGTAAATAAAATCCTTCGCGACAATATTGAGTATATGTGGTAGTTTTCGACTCTTTTAGGATCACACAACATCACAATGGTCACCGTCAGTTACTTAGCCTATCACCCTTTTTGGAAAGCATCACTATGATCAACTTTGTTTAAAATGAAGCAGTCATGAAGTGCAAATAACTAGCAAAGTGTAGGATGTATCTTAGCTGATGTAGCATTCATTAGAGCAATTGCTTCGTGCTAGAGGTCACTTATCATCGTATTTGAACAGAAGCTGTTATTGCCTTGTAAATTCATCCACAGTTATTGTCGCTGGTTATTAAACTAAGCACTTTAAAAATCCAATATGAAATGGAAAATACGATTTAATGCATCATAAATAATGTCTTTAACAACGCTGAAATACTCCTCTCTGGAAATGGCTTGAATTGTAATGTGAATGTGAGCATTTGGGAATGAATACTGGAGACCAAATCAGAAAACAAGCATTCATGAAATGAATAAAAGCACGAGGTTTTTGCAAAACTTACAAATTGTTTTAATACTCTTGTTGTGCATACTAGTGCAAAGCTTTATCGTTACATATGTTACATTTATACAATAAAATATACGCCATATGGGTTCAAAACTGCCATGAAGTCATATTTTTACTTTGCATCGTAATCAGGTTTCATAAAGCGTTCACTATATCATAAAAACAACACATTAAAATGATTCTATTAATACTTACGCTGAAACACACTTGAGATTTTTTCTCTACTTCTGTGATCCCACTATCGCATAGTCTAACAGCGCTATTGTTTCCAGTTTTCATTACTTCTTTAAAACAATAAAGTACAAATTCTTTACAATGAAATATTGACCTGTATTTTCATAGGCAACAAGCAAACACGGGCTTACCTTATGATACACATTTAAAACGACATAACTATACGCAATAATGCAAAATCTGAAATGTGCATTTTAGGAAACTTTGATCTATATTTATGTATGATTAAACGATGAAAATGTGAAAATCGAATTTTATCTTCATTCAGTGGAGATGTAACGTAGAGTAGAGTATTACGTGCAATCCAATTTATTGACATTCCCACATATGAATGATGACGACATTTGGCATAACACACCTTTCTAATAAAATAAAATAATAAGTGTTGATACCATATTAAAAATAAAATGATATTCTTCTATGCTTCAATTTCAAATACATACTTTAGGCATTCCAAAGTTCACATTTCCATAATCTCTGGTTCACAATGGTCACTTGTGCTGGAATTAGAAATAGAATCAGTTCATATATTCCACGCAGCTTATATTATTATTGGCAACAGTAGCATATATATAGTGTCATACCATATTATCATGATCAGATCACAATTTAATAAATATTGAAAACTTTGCAAATCGCATTCTTTTAGATACACTATCTGTCCGTAAAAACCCCATTATCTTTTATCACTATTATTATCAGCATTACAATCCATACCACCACACCGGCACCTCCATTGCTCCATTTTCACTCTCGAACAGCCCGAATAGAAGAGACAAAGGATTAAATGTGACTCGGTTTGCCATGCTGCCAACGTTCCAACTGACTTAAATATGTAGCTGTTTCATTGTTCTCGCATCAATCCATGCAATTGTGAAAATTGTAATACATGCAATATAAATGTGCGGTTGATGTTTTAAATTGACAATAAAGCACATGTAGACTCTAAAATATTATTCTAAATTACTATACATATAAAAGATTCCATGCATTAAAACCCAACAATAGACCATTCAAACCCAAATCTTTCGGTTTTTGTACAAAGTTATAATTTATCATCTGGTTTGGTGTGTATGGCAACGATTGGTAGTTATAAATGGAAGTGCAGGTGAATCATTATATTCCATAACATTTAGCAAGTGAAAATATGAAGGCCGCGACTGCCGGCAACACCATTACCATTTTATCATGAAGGATCATTTTGACAAATAATCTGGCATTTCGCTGTGCTGAAGTTTAAGCAAGTCCAATAATGCCAGTAAAGCACACAGACACATTTTAGTTTCAACAGGTTGTCTTATAAATTGATTAAATTCAATGTATGAAATGATGATTTTTATATATGCATTCTCTTTAATATTACCATAACCTTACGTTTGACTGTGTGGCTTACACGGGAAAGACTGGAGCCAGGTGAAAAATTCTTAACCACCTACATAGAGGTATATACATATTACACATAACAGCACACTTGAACACATAGAATCGCAGATATGAACATTTTTTGGAGATGACTTTTAAATGGAAGTTGACTGTAACCCTTTCAGTGTTTTCGTGACTTCTTAACGTTTTGTGAGCAAGTGTTTTGTACATACTTCATCTGATTATATCCACATGATACTATCCACATCACACAAATATTTGTTGGAAAATCACACGATAATAATCAAGAAACATAATATAAAGTACCATAAAGTGAAAAAATTGTTAGCTTTGTGCAATTTTCTAAACATTTTCTTTATTTTTTCCAGGTAAACGAAATTTTCAAGTAGTGAAAAAGCGTGTGGTAGCAGTTAGCTTCACATCCAATTTTCACCAGCAACTTTGACTCTACCCATCATCCTCCCTTTCTCTTTCGGAGTTTTTTTTCCATCGTCTCTCTCTACCTTCTTGTCTCCCATTGTAAATGTCGGAGTAAATTCAATTGAAAAATTACAAGTGACAGAGAGAAGAGGATACAGTGTTGTACGAGAGAGAGGGCAACAAAGAGAACGAGTGCAAAACATACACACGATCAAATAACTGACTGGACTAAATACGTAGCAAACAAGTAGTACGTAAGTTGCAACACTTCTTTTGGAGTAACAAAAGTGAAAGTGGGGAAGGGAAGAAACGTGAAAGTGTAATGATAAAGAAGATATTGGAAAAGAGAAAGCTTTCAAAGGAGGCAGTGAAAAAAGTCAAAGAATTGAGGGAAAATATTTTGTAAGTGAAAAACAAAACGTAAGCAATTTTACCCCACTTGTGACTTGAAAAAGAGAAAGAAAAAAATATACACGCATTACTACAAACATTAGCAACAACAAGATTTGGCATCTTTACAATTTTCAACAATCAGTGAAGGTTTGAAGAAAGCTGAAAAGTGAAGGTGAAGTCTTGTCGTGCTTGAGTGTTTTTGCTGGCGTCGCATCCTAAAAATTTATTTTCTTTTTTTTTGGAGAGTGACAGTGTGCATCCTGGTGGTTTACACAAGACGTTTTCAAGTACATTGTTACAGGGAAGATATAATAGTGCAAACTGGTTTGGTGACATAAGTGTACTTTGTGCGAGATATCTTAGATAAAGATTTTTGGAAAGCTTTCTCTGGTTTTTGTGTCTGGTAACTTTTCATGGATAATTGCAACAGGAGTGGGAGTAGAACTTTCGTTTCGTGCAAAGCGAATAGTTTTCAGTGAATGGATTTTGTGTAAAAAGGTATGCGCTGTTTCTGTTTCGCGTGCACAATGCCTCTGCAATCAATTTTCAAGAGAAAGAGTAAAAAGACGAAAGGTAGGTATCCAAAAAAAACTGGCCATTTCAATATTTGTCGCATAAAAATGAAACTGTGTGGCCAATGTTTTATGTGTTTGTTTTCATGAATATTTCACAGAAACCTCTATTACGTCTACTGGCTTTAGACCAATTGATGAATCGCAAGGTCCTGGTGTTAAGTATCCCGCAGCAGATGAAGGTCCCATCCCTCCTCCCCGCGGTAAAGACTCCAGCAAGGGGTCTGACGGGGGAAGTAGTTTGAGCAGTGCCAAGAGTCCAAGTCAGCAGAGAGGTGATGTTTCTCCAGGCGGTCTTCAAGGTCCTAGTCAGAATATCAATGATAGTGGTAGTGATAATCATCCAAGATCAGGTGTATTGGAACCTGTATCCGAAAACCAAGCCCCAGGTTCACGGAAAAATTCCAGTAAGTATTTTTAACTCTCATTTATTTGTACTTTACTCTTTGCTTTAACTTATCCCAAATCTATGCTTTTTTCGTATTGCAATTTCTATAATTTCTACTGAGCTGCTTAAATTGGCATGTTAGATAAGTTTCTGTCTAGTAGTTTTATTTCTTACTTTATTGAGACGTCAAATGCTCGAAGACAAATCAACTGGAGTTATTCTATTCATTGCTTTGAGTCCTGATTTTCTGTAAAAACTGTTTGCAAAAACATTCATTTCTTTTGCTTGTCAAAAATGCTCAAAATGTTCATTCGTATGTAGAGATCGATTTGCAAGCGTAATATGTCGTGGCTGAAACTTATATGCATTACCATTATCGTCATTCTCGGTTATCATGCATCTTATCATGGAACGCATACGTATGTTTTAAATTTTATTTCAAAGTGTTACATAAGTATACATACAGTGACAAGCTATTGTGTCTATTCCAAACGTCAATGTGTTTCTGCTATATACTTTTACCATACCATTAGTTATCAATGTTGATATCGCCAATGTTGATTGTGATGTTATTGTGCATGATATGATGGATGGGTGGCTAAATTTTGTCAGTGGATCAGTGAGCTCACTTGCCTCATGTCATCATTATTGTTAAATTCGTTTAAATTATGTTTTATTCTGCAACGGTTTGAATGGCTTGTTCCCGTTTCACTTGCCAGTCACCATTATCTAAGATATCGGTATTATTAGTGGAGAATTATCTTGCTTTCTTGTACGTAGACCATCGCATATCATTACTTAATTACAATTTTAATGACAGAAAAATAATTATTGTTTCCATATCTTTGTCGGCATTCCATTTATAAAGAGTACTTCTGTTATTGAGTATGACTATGCTACAATGTCTTATAGTCTTATAATCTATTTGCATGGTATGGTATATTTACCCTTCCCTCTTGTCGTATACCTGGAATGCTTCTGTTCAATGTCAAAACGATCCTTAAAAATGTAAAATAGCAGAAAATGTACATAAGCAACAAGATTACTGTTCACTCTCCAGCCCTTGCTGATTATCTTCATCCTACTATTATTATTGTTGGTATTTTATGTATTTTACAATCTTTACGGCCTGACTGTCAGGTCAGACAGCAAATAAACTTGTGTACTTGATTTACGTTTGCTCGTTTGAAATGGAGATCTGTTTCCATTTCAGTTGTCTCGTAGGCGATGTTGTTACATTATTATGGTTGGTGCGGAAAAGTTGAATTTTTGTTTGAAAATCTGAAATTTTCTGATACTTATTTGTTGTTCATGTTTCTATGCTTATAATTTTACGTTCGTCTTTTCAAGTATCATCATTTTATCGGGCATAGCATCTTGCCTGGCATTTCATCTTTGTTGCGTTTGGCTGTTAATGTTTTGAAAAGTGGACGGATTTTTTGCTTCACGATTCAGGCATCGATTGTTTCTAAGCTGGCGATCGTGTTCTTCCCGAATCATATTTCTGTGTGCCAATTTCATTTCTCGCCTTGTTCTGTTTCATCATCTTCTACCTGGCTAGCTGTTGATGATGAGTGCTTACGAAACCAGTGGCGTTCGTATTGTTGATCGTGGGGGTGAAGAGGAGAGTTCCTCTGGACCAGTGTCATTGGAATCTTGGTCGTATTTATATTCTCCTCCTATAGATAACCAAAGGATACTTAGCGTTGGAAGTGGTACCTCTATTTCCGGTGACTCGATGAAAAAATACAGGAATCCACAATCGAAGAAAGCCCCGGATTACTGTAAGTGTAGATCAAAACGAAATAATCAATAGCTCTCCTAATATCAATTTCCGCTTATCTTCATCCTGGCACTACAATGCATCTACATTTCTGCTGCAAGAAATTCGCTGAAAATCGGGACATTCATTTTAAATAAGTTTTTGAGATTTTTTATTTCCTAATGTTAGTAAATTAGTTCATCACATGATATAAAGTTATGTCTGCTGTCAATCAGATTGTATGATGGTCATTACCACCAATATGTGATATTGTTCTTATCAAATTTTTATCGTATCGCTGGAGAGGACATGCTATATAAACCGTGATAAAAAATCATGTCGTGTTTATATTATTCATACTACTGTCAATTAACCTCAAATTTCCTTAATGGAATTTTTTCTGAGATTCAGCATAAAAAATCGGAGAACTGTGATTTATTTTAATTACTCTGACATGCTTGCATATTGCAAAACCATACTAATATAATACCAACGTATCAGCGCATTCCCACAAAAGTTTTATTAAATAACGCTCGTATACTCGTATGCTCTCTCCAGTCGTAACAGGACTCAGATTCAGTATGAAGCGCCAACAAGTGTCGATTTTGTGCACGCACATCACATAGGCAGAAAATAATATAAAAAACCGTTGCGCTCCTCGTCGTCTTTTTTTATTTATTAGCCTTCAGCAACTTCTTTCGTACTTTTAGTCAGTAGATATTCAACATGGTGGCACTAGTTGGATCTCTACTCATTTCGTGTTCACATCTTGTATAGAGGACACAAACCTACACGTTGGTTCGTTGGTTGTGTCGAGTCTCAGAGGGTCTTCAGATCTGCAAGCATTCCTATCCTTTCATTTTACATCGTCAATTTCATCATCAACACCGTTTCCAAGCAGTGGATTGCTTTTAGTTGATGGTTGAAGTCACAAGAGAGCTGTCGGAGTTGTTCCAAGTTAGACAAGTTGGAAGAGTAGAGTTGGAAGGTCTGGTGAGCAAAGGAAAACATGGCATTATTACTCCAAGCTTGACGAAAGAAGAAACGTCTGTGGTTGCCAATACAGTAATGTATCTGAATTGAATCTTTCCACACATATACATCCAGACATGAGACTCTTTGTCTACATCACGAACCACTGGACATATTCAAAATCACGACTGGATTATTTTTTACATAGGGATTTCGTTCCATTTTACTAGACCTTGTAGATGTTGAAAGATTTTGCAATGACCACAAACAGCATCAACACAAGCTATAGTAAAAATACAAGATATTTGCTATGGCATGACCTTAGCTAAGATCATCCACCTGAACAAACTAAAGGTATAACCTTATATTTAAAAAAAATATAACATCCCATGGTTTTCAGCAGAAAACCACACCGACCAACCGAACCAAGAAGAATACTTCTTTTAATGGTGTTGCGTAGGCATCCACATCTCTTTCATGAAATTCCAGACTTAAAAGCAGCTACAACAAAAAACTATCCATGTAAAAAATAAATTATATGCATAATTCCCACGAGCCTCTCTATCATCTACTCTCCCAGAGTATTCCCAATGTCAGTTCTGCTGTCCATTGCTGCTCTCTTACCACTCCACTGTGAAAAGTTTTCTTTTGCTTTGTTTCATTTTTGTGAGTGATTGCTACACTCTCTCTGTCTATCTGTGTGAAACAAGAAGCGACACGAGCAACCCCTGTTGTCTGTGTAGCGTGTGAGGCCAAGCAAAATTAAGTGAGATAGATTTCTTTGCAGTTACTAAGTTTTTTTTGTAAAATACGTGGCACGAATGGCAAGACAATCTCACATGATGATATTGATGATGGCATTGTGAATTAATGACGACTGTTTTAAATATGACGACAGGTTTAGGAGGAATTGTTGGGGAGCAACTTGACTATTGTTTGCGAGATGCATTGTTAGTAGAGAAGTGATACAGCTATGAAGATGTGATTATAATTATTATAGTCAATTTAGTTGGATTATCATCTAAAAAAATTATGGTTGGCTTGATTGGATGGGTAAGCAGTGGGTTTACTTTGGTTTTATTCAGTATTACATTATATACAGTTATCGCATGCTCTTGAGAAAAATTTTGATATTTTAGTTTTCTAAGAGGAGAATGATGATGATGATGCAGAACTTGTGGGCATGGTGCTGATCGAGCACTACAATTATTTCGACAATAATCATGATGAAAAATCATCGACTCTTTGGTTTAGGGTGTTACCATTGCAAGTTTGGTGAGGATAAACTATTATTTCAGGTTAGGTGAGCAAACCAGGTTTTGCAATTTGAGGTTTGAGCGTGAGCTACATATAAGAAGGGTATGAAGAGGTGATAATGGATTTGGTTGTGCAAAAGCAGCTTCGTAGGTATTTATTTGCTAAAAGAGAGTTCATGACAAAGTGCATTCGAGGGCTGCATGTGTCTTTCCTGTTTGACATTGTTTAACTGAAATTTTGACTATCGGGAAACGGGTCTGGATTTCATATTGCAGAGCTGAAAATATGTTTACGTGTGGTATTGGTTGAGGCTAATCAGGCAGACGACCCATGCAACTCAACTCAGCACCATTAGTGTCTCGCAATCATTGTTTGCTTTATTTTTGTGACGAGCGGTGGTAAACAGTACTGATATTACATGAAATTTTTCTGCATTTCAACATAAATGGAGTTATATGATGGATTGACGTACGTAGCTCCTCATTTGTTAGCATTACAAGTTACAACTAGGGCTTCCAAAAGGATAATGATAACAGAATTTATCCAGACATATTTCAAAACTCTCCCTAGACTCCTCTCCCCATTTATCTACATGGCACTTGGCCTCTATGCTTCAAATCAAAAATTCAGAGTGATTGTGACAAAAAAGAGCGAAAATCACTTTGAATATAAAAAGAAAATATATGATGTTCGCTTTCATCCTTCCGTTTCCTTGTATCTCTCCTTGTTATCATGAAATGAGACTTTCATAGAAAGCAGAGTGGTACATAGGCTTTCTACCTTGTGCTTCGACACACAACACACAAGCAGGTTGAGAGAGAGAGAGAGGAAGGATGATGCAATTTGTTCTCGGAAAAAGGGGCTACTACAAGAAAAAGGAAAGATAAACAGAAACGAGACTTGTTTATGTTTTCACAAGCTTATAAGATAGGAAAATGCAAATTTAGGTGAGGTACAAACGTACGAATCTACGTCAACATGAACAATTACGATTATAAGAAAACAACACAAGTTGTGCGTTGAAATTTCCTACAGTGGTAAAGTAAGTAGCAGTACGAGAAAAAGGACTTTATAGAGACAGACTACTAACTAGAATTGTAAAAGAAAATATAATCAAATGCAAAGACGGTTACATTATTTCAGAGGTGTGGTATCAGTGGAAACGATATATTTTATCTCGCACTATTGCTGATGAATGTGTGGAGGTGGAAGATAATACAAAGGACAAAGAATTTCCTGGTATCTTTGATGGATTTTATGAATGCACAAAAATACATCAGGAAAATAAAGGCACAGCAGCGTAGAGATTTTTGAAACTTTATTTGTAGAAAGAAACAAAAGATGAAAGAGATGCGGCAAAGTATCAAGGGGAGGAGGAGGGGGAGTGGATAAAATATAGACCAGAATCAGATAACGTATGTGTAATAATATTCGAAATTTCTGCTTCCATATCATCTCTTAAAAACTTATATATCATCGTCATCATCAACGTACATATCAATTCCAAAAGTGCAGAGACACGACGGACGACAGATAAAATTTCATTCTCTATTTTATTACTTTGTATTTGCCAAGAATACATAGAATACATAAAGATAATACATACATAAAGAATGCATATTATGCATGTATGTGTGTGTGCAAAAAATGTCTGCATGGACTAGGAGATGTCTAACTTCAGTACTTACATTTTCGATGCGAGAAAGCGGGTTGTTTTTCTTTTATTTAGTTTTGACCCTGTTATTACCATCCAGCAGAGCTTTTTTATTGACCTTCATTTTAAGCTTGATGTGTTGTCGTAGTAACAACCTCCAAATAGTAATGGGAACACTGTGTGAGACAGGTACAATATTTGCAAGCCTCCATTTTCATTTCGGAATGAGTTGAACATTTAAAAAAATGTTCGCCCATGGTTATTGTTATTTTTATTCAAGTAATTTATTATTACACTGACTGCCTTTTCTCATTTATTCATGCTCTCACAAATTTTATCCTACTCTCATTATTCGTAACTGTACTATGAGGACACATTTTCTGTCATTTTTGGAGCTCCAGCGGTGCTACAAACAATCCCATTTCACCTCAGAGAAAGTGACATTCACCACAACAGTTGTAGAGCTTCGTAACAAAAAGTGACCGTCATAATTACCGTGTATGCAAGCCATTATATCTCGTTACGCGTTCAGATTAGATTGGTTTATATATCTTACACAAAGGAATATCATTCAGTCTAGGACCACACTCTAATGATATATCTTGTTGCCAGCATCATTGACAAAAATGTGCGAGAAAAGCTTTGAAATCGTTAAATTATTTCAAAATCTCCCAAACCATACCTAATTCCTACAAATATAAAGCTCACACCTTATCAATATTTGGTATACCTTAACTTTCACTCGGAAAAACCACAGGTGAAATTGAAACTCATGAAAATCTAGTTAGGATCTGTTTCACATTGATTGAGGCCAAGATTGGTGGTCAGGGATGTCGTCCCTAAATTTATTGAAACAATACTTAGCATGCTTCATAATTTCAAATTTCCACCCTCAATTTGCTAATTTGTGCTTTGACACCAGACTGTCACTGTGAGGATGGTAACAGTAATAAAAGTAATACTGATAGGAACTAGACAAAAACGTATAGACATTATGTAATAGTAAATGCACAAACTATAAACATTTTGTTTTACTGCTTGCTTGAATTTCATCATCATAAGCCTTCTCCTCCTCCTTTTACTGCTCCATTGCCCACTACTACACACTGCCGCCACTCTTGCTGTATTGTAAGCTCTGTCATCCTGCTTTAATTTTCGCTGATACTACTTTGTCCCTACCAACACCACTGCAACAAAGTAATATTGGCGTGATGCCCACTGACTAACAGCAGCAGCAGCGGCACGAGGACACAAGAGAAAAAAAAAAATTTAAAAACCTTATTCATTTTTTCTCTCTGTGTCTCTCCTTCACCTCCTCCTCATCCAAACTAAGCTTGCTTGGTCGGCGAGGATGCTATTTGGTTTAGTTTGCGATTTTGGCAGATGTGCTTTAATACTTCTTTGTGTAGAGACGGTGATAATAATAATGACGATGACGACCAAGTCCAGGGTGACATATTAACTAGGTATGTATATATTTTTATCATTGCACTGTCTCTCCTTCTTTCTCTCTCAAACACTGTAAGCATTTCACTTTACCCGTACTATATGTGGTACGATTCGCCCCCGATTGCCTCATTCTCATTTGCGTGCTCGTTCAGCAGCAAAAACAGCACAGAGATAAAGCTACATCCGCAGACCGTTCGGTGGTCCATCCATCCGTGAATCCATGATGATAACAAATCGAAAGCAGGCGGAGTAAACAAGGTGTACTTGACTGACAAATAATGATCTAAAATTAAAAAAGCAGAGAATCTTCATGAGATGAGCAACTATTACGTAGGTGACTTAAGAAACTTCTTACGTCCACTTTTTGTAGTTGCGTTGATTATAGACATTTCCTCTTCAGAAACATGACAACGACAAAGAGGAAGACTGCGCTTATCATGACTAATCATGCCAGAGTGTCAACACACATTTCGAAAGGACGATACCAACATGATTCCATTTCTTTCCTTCAACTCGCCTTTTTATCGCATAATTCGGTCTACTTCATTTTTTATTCGAGATCACCTACACCTATTCATACATGTTAACGGGATGCATGCTTCCTTCTACATTAGTAATCATCAACACAGTCGAAAATATATGAATAAGTAGGTAACACTACGAGAGCACACAGTTGATGCAACATGAACTACTACTACTCTCGGCAGTCGGCACTCATGCTAGTACAGAGAGTTGAATCATTACATACAGATTTTGTAACAAGCAACTGAACGAAGTATGACTCCCTTTCTCTATATTTCTTCGCTACTTCGTTTCTTTTCGTGATAAAAAAATTTCTCCAGATTTTCAAAGAAAAAAACAAAGGAACATTTTCTACTCTCTTAATAATTATGTTTAGAAAATGGACAGAGTAAAAGAGAGAACTTGTCTTTGGGAGAAGCACAGTGGAATCCCATCAAGACAAGACTTTTATGATCGTAATGGGATGACCAAAAAAGAAAGTTCGTTCTTTTGAAGTACTTTCAACAACAAAGAAATGGAATGGTCCCACAAAAAACGCTCATCGTCATCGTACTAGTCGTCAGTCGTACACTATATCACTTTTGTACACATTGTAACATACCCAGTAGAAAAAAAAGCGAAAAGGCGAAACACTCTTAACCTTGAAGTCATCGTGGTGGCTCTGCTGTAGTACTTCTCCTGCTGCTGTAGTTACGAATAATACAAAGAGAGACAAACGTCTAGCGTTACACTTTTCTTTTTTTTTCAGCAGAAGGGATAATATATGGATAGAACATATGAACAAAAAAATCTTATGCTACATGATCATAATCACGATAGCATGATGGCATGTATGTATTGTCTCTTGCTTTTCTTTCAACAGCTTTTCCATGTCGATGTTTTCTCCCTTCCGTAACGGCAAAAGTAAAATAACGGTCAAAAAGTAACAAGCTCGAGTAGAAACAGATTTTCTTACACAAAGGATGCATTCGAAGAAGCTAAAAGAGAGAAAAAAAATATATCTCTACATTCTTATTATGTCAATCGATGGCTTTTCACCGCGGTTAAGCTTTATCAGGAAGTTGTAGTCGAGAAGTGGTGGAGGAACCTGTATTATTTTCTTCCTAGAAATAATAATAATAGCAGCAATGACGATGATGATGACTTTATGTCATCTCCTTGTCATTGAATTGACCTTGCGCGAGAGATTCCCTTTTCCGGAAAAAATGAAGATAAGAGTGAAAAAATGAATGCGCCATATAAACCATTCTAAATACACCTTTTTTAAGATAAGCGATTTTCGAGACTTCCTCTTTTTCATGGAATCTGAATAATCTTTAGGAAAGGAAATTTATTTGACAAAACGCTTGATTTGCATATTGTTAAGATACAAGATTGTGGATAAACTGAATCAAGCGTGAAAGCTGAAAAAATGGTAGTCATAAACTTCTGAACGATTTCATCAAGCGTGACAACTGATCGATCCTGTGTTCTTTTCTCTCTCTCTATTTTTGCTTATAAGTTGCATATCATGTATTTTAAAGAAGAAAACCTAAAGTGTTCGTTGACTGTAAAACAATGGGAATAACAAAGAAAAATACAAGGGTTGACACAATAATGATGGTCTTCCTGGTTCGCTCGTTGTTGTTGCACCATTTTCTCCTGCTGTGCGCAAAGCGAGAATGTAATGCAATCTAGATAGAAATTTTATTTTGGCCCTGTTTGTTTGGTGTTAGTGGTGTGTGCTGAGTGATGAGAAAAAAGTTAGGTAGGGAATATGAAGCATAATATGAGGATCATTTCTACTGGAAAAGTAGGTGGTGGGTGGCAGATGGAACAAGCGGCAAAAAACGTACCAGCCGGCACTTTCACTCGTTTTTATACGTGTAGGCACGTAAAATAGGTAGATACACAGAGAGGAAGAACGAGTAACACAATATGATGAAGACCAAGAAAAGGGGAGAGAAAAAAATCCAAATTTTTTCCAACAATTTCTCCCGTAAACTTCAACTCTAGAGCGTGTGCTATTCTCCTTTTTGTATTGTGTGTGCCTCAGTGCCACTATATACTATTTAGAAGGTTCACACAAGTTTTGTGTATGTGTGTCTACATATTAGCCGATTCCTTTCCATTTTGATCGATTTTGTGGATCGGCCATCTCCCGCTTATTCTCAAGCTTTCTCTCTTCTTCCAGTCAGCTTCTTTCTCTTCTTTCGAGTGGTGTTTTACTAACAGCGGTGGTGGTGGTATGGTGGTTGGCTGTGATAGAAGTATACATATTATAGGAGTCTCAATGTCTATTCCTCCATATAGTTCGTATAAAATGCAGGCTGTTTTTGTATGGAGTGGTAGACATACAGCCTCACACACAGGCTCCTCCATTGTGTATCTCTCTCCATGCTGTTAGAGTTAGGAGCCAGCGCCGCTACTATCATCACTAGATGCAGGGCTCTATTGTGTACACAGACGCATAGAGGGAGAAAGCAAGCGAGAAAGACACTCTCTTTTATCTGTTTTACTTTTACTTCTTTTCTCAAAAATATATTCATAATATGTGAAGTATAACTATAAATTTTTTTGTGAAAATTCTTTAACTACACTACATGCATAGGTTATAATATTATATGAGTTTATAGTTGTATATGTATGTAACATCACGGACTATAATTTTTTCTCTTGTTCAAAATGAGACTTTGATCATCTCATTCTCATCTTATTATGCATTATACAAGAGAGGCACTCATTTTCTCAGGAAAAAGTACACTTTTTGAGTATCATCATTGAGTCTACGAGGGCGTGCTATTACCGCTATACAGTGGAGAGGAATGAAAGAAATGGAGAAAGCGAATGAGACGAGAGGGACATGGGGCTAGTGTGTATTACCTTTATCTATGTAAGTGGTATACATTGTACACAACTATCTATTTCTCATCTTATATGACTTCCTAAAACTCCAGTGGATTCACGGATGGACGGACAGACGGACGCTTGTATGCTACAATTATAGCCTTACTCTGACTTCTGATGAAGAAGATGACGATGATAGTGAGTTTCCTCTTCTGTTTCTACTCTTCTCCACCTCAAGTGCTGAGAAGATAGAAAGAGAGGGAGCGAATAATGGAACACTTTTGTCGAGAATGCTAACGACGATTACTCTACACGGGAGAAAGTTAGACTTTGACTCTGGCGTTTTCTCTTTCTCCTTTCCTTTTCATACCTCTCACTGTCATGGAAATGAGAAATATTGCATAGGTAGGTATACATGTATGCGTTGCTGTTCACAGGAGAAAATCATTTTTTATACCGTTCCTTCTTGTTAGCTTCCACTTTTCCTTATTTTTGTGTCCACTTGTAATACTCTCGTATATAAACCACATAACACGACGGCGAGCATAATTTTCTGTTTCAGTGGTGCTGTTGCTGATATTCTTGAGCTCAATGCTGACCATTTTGTTTGTCTGTGTGTACTACCTAGCTCGCTGCCATTCATACCTAAATATATTGTACGGGCAACGGGCATCATTTGCTGCCACAAAGACGAGGCTATATGTAATTACACTTTCATTTATATGAAAAACAATAATATTCCCGTGAAGGAGAAAGATAATGAGTGGGAAATGTGAGAAATAGCAAGCAAGCCGAGAGAGAGAGAGAGAAGAAAGAGTGACTTCATTTATATGTAAATGTCAGCGAAAGTAGAGAAGCATTCCAGAGTGCTCAACTTATTCCTTATTGTACAATTTGGAAATTTCTATTTCCGTCCAAGACGTCCAACACAAGAAGCACACTACTTACTGACTTATCCCCCACCATGCACTAAACGAGCGACATATTGCAAAACTAAACCCTTATAGGAGTAGTAGCAGTGGTAGCATTCATTGTCATTTTCGTCCTGACCTGATCACGTTTTTGCTAGAATGTAGACAAGGTAGTAAAATATATGGTAATAGAGCCACGATATATGACTGCATACTTATATGGGGAAAAGTCGCCACCAGAGCAGAAGTAGCCACTTTTGGTTGTTTTCTGTTATTAGAGCCATATGGAATTTCAAGTTGAGTAGCAGCAGCAAAAGTAGTGGCAATAATGACTTCTCTCTCTCATTTTGCATATTATTGCTTATTTCGCCACTACAAATTCTCCTCCTCTTCTCCGTATTCTTCTTTCTGCTCTTGTTGTTATTTGCTGTCGTCGTGGTCAACTTTGAAACAGCTACTGCAGCTCCGTTGAAAAAAAATGACTGTGTTTCTTTTTCTGTAGGATATGGCGGTGGTCTGATGATGTATGAATATAAGCACTTAAATAATATTTTATGCTTTACTTTATTGTACGTGTGTCTGTAGCAGCCATTAGTTCAGTTCACTGAAAAAAAAATTGACATGAAATCATCATCATCGTCGTCGTCAACGTGACTATGACCAATATGACCGTCGTTGTGGTCGTACTCACCGCTGTCGCTGTTATTTATTTATTTTCTGTTAAAGTTGGCAGTATTTATTTTTCTACTTGTGTAGGAGAGGAGAGTGAGTTTGACTGCGCCATACATTTTATTATTTTTCATGTTTGTATTTATGTATGAGTGATTATGATGTATTTTTTCCTTTTCTGGCATCTTAACGCACTCACTCACCACATCTATGTCTAAAATGCAGTGCAGCAGAGAAAAAAGTATTGTTTTTTATTGGTTTTCTTAATGCTGCTGTTGCTAAACCATGAGTAGGTGAGTGGACAAGTAAAGAAGAAAATGTAATAAAGAAAGAGAAAAAAAAGTGACCAGTGATTTGTACAGGTTGACTTTTTCTTGTTTTGTTGGCCATCTTCTTAGAAGCCAAAACGCAAGAGTATTTTTTTTTTCATTTGTCTCAACTAGATTTTCTGTTCAGGAATAAATACATGGTCGTTTTTTATGTTCGTGTGGAGCATGCCTTGAAACATGAGCAAAGCTAAAGCTTGGTTGAAAGTAATCAGAAAATTGTAATAAATGTTTGAAAAAAGCAACGTTTTTGAGTAGGCTTTTACTGTAGTACAACAAATAAACACTGGTTACATGAGAAGAAACGATGCGCTCGGCATTTCAAGGAGGATAGAGAAATGTACAGATTGAATTTAAGAATCTAGAATCCACTGAATAAAAGGAAATGGGCAATGTACTTTGGTTACTTTGGTATTTTGCGAGAAAAGCTGGAGTTGCACTGTATTGAGCAGTATGAAATTGAAAGGGGAAGAGAGGAGGGAAGCAGTGGAGGAAAATTAGGAGGATTGGTTAAGGGACAAATACGTATTATCATAGACTATTATGAAACGGGAATTGACATTATACTGTTTACATCTCTCTTTGAAAATACATACTTTTAAAGTATCTGAAATCTGAAGTACAATTGAAGAGAAAAGGGAAACGAGGGGAAATGGAGAATTGGATTTTGGAATTGATAGAATTACATGGAATTTGCGATAGTAGAAAAAGAAGAATGGTAGAATAAGTAGAGGATATAGAGGAAGGAAGATGATGGGAAAGTAAAAGTAGAGTACTACTGATTGATGTTTTGGAGGTATATATGGTGGTAGTGATACTACTGGTTCTAGTAGGAATGCAAAAAGTGAAAAAAGAGGATTCGAGGAAAGCAGTCTCACTTTTTGGTACACATTTCACGTACATCATTACGATGCAATGCAAAAATATATTTTAGTGTGCCTGTATGGATTTTATGTTTTGATTCGTTCGTAGGCTTCGTACGAATGATAATAATGCTGGGAGTTGAGGGATTTCCCAGGAAAAAATGCTAACAAACATAATAATGAAGTGTTGTAAACTGTTGAAGCAAGTTGCTGGAAATGGGTGGAAATGTATTCTTTGTAGTTTCATGCATATATCACGGTTAATTTACAAAAACACGTGTGCCGAAAAAAGATTTATCTGTATACTCATTTGTGAAAAGGTCGAAAAGCGAACTCAAACGCTGGTAACTTTGAGATATGCACAGATGCACGGACAAACGAGACTTGCAAAATATTTATTCTTGCTTTTCCAGCTTCCTTAGTTTAAACTAATAGAAAATGTATCATCATTGACCACATATTGCATTCATCATCGTCATAGGCTGACAGGACAAAATAGTAGAAGCACAAAAGAAGCAACTAAGAAAACGAGAAAAGAATAGCCTGTGAAGAGTTTTCCCAATTTAATTCCTCGCATCTGTCATCCTTCTCTCCAGAGGCTGGTGTTGGTGCACACTTTTTCTTTTTGGATGGTCTACGGTACAGATTTCAACATCCAGCAAAATGTCCTTTCGATCCTGTTAATGCATCTTATGATGTTTTTTTTTATTTTTGCCAATTCTCGCCTTTTTTGCTGAGAAAGTATAAAAATAAGAAATACGTAAATCAGAGTGATAACTTTTGGTGCTGCATACAAGACGGTATCGGATTTGCCTAAAAAAATTTAAAATGCAGAGTAAGACTTGAAAATTCTTAAGGACAGAATTAAAGTGTCACATAAAATATATTTAGGCACATAATATGATTTTTATTTTAAATCATGAAGCATTAATATAGTAGAGAACTATACACGATAAAGTATCGGAGAATTTGGGTACCATCTACAATCCTGTCTTTTTCTTATCGCTACACAGGTACTCATTTCATACCAAGCGTACATTATCGTCTTACAAAAAGCAGCTTGTCCACTTTATTACAATGTTAAATAATAACAACGAAAAAAAAAATTATTACCACGTTACTGGCTAGTGACTTGCTTAGGTCCTTTTGGACTGATTGTTGCGATTCTATTTCGCGAACACTTTGTCATACAAGTGATAACAATAGTAATAATAATGTGCTTGTTGTCGTTGCACAACAACCAGGTACGGATACATTTTTTTCGCGATAGTTCTCTCTCAAAATTTTCAAGCAAGGTGAATGAAAGGTTTGTTGCAAAGAGTATTGTAGCAGCCAGTAGCGTGCAAGGACTTTATTACTACCCAGTTGTTCTACTCCATTTTTAAAGATAATAATGTATACAATAATTTTTTGCATGCATACAACATACATTACCTACATATATTATGTATTACGCCGTATTCTGCTTTGACATCTTAACACAACCACTAGAACATTAAGCTTACATCGAGGATGATGATGTTACCTCGATGCAAAACCTCTTTTCTAACATTATATTATGGTGCTGCCGACCGGCATCTGCAGAAAAAAAATATGTACGCTTTTTCATTTATCATTCATTATTATTATCTATATACTTTATGATGACCATCTAATAAAGTATTCTGTACACCACGCCACATCAACAAACAAGTTAAGAATACACGACGGACGACAATGAAAGGAAAAAAAATGTCGTCCTGCCCAGCAGTGACTGTAGTCGTAATATGGAATCGCCGCTCTGCGACAAGATATAGCATTCACAAAACACAGTCACCCCAACATGACGATGATAATGATAGTCATCAAGTTTACGAAAGAAGGATCATGATTATAGACACGCATAGACGTATAACGAAAGATGATATTAATTAAGTAAATATTATGGTGTATGATATAGATGTAGGTATGTATGGTTCCATTATATCATCGCATTGTACATTATGATATTTTCTATTAATATAAATTCAATCCTATCGAATCGGAAGGACGGGCTTGTGATATCCTTTGCAGAGAAAAGGAAAAATGAGAGAAGACGTGTGTGTATCTTTTGCTAATAGTGTTCCTTCTCTCTCGACGTTTTATTACATGCCATTATTATTCCATTTTGATGGAGGTGCAGATGAATAGAGGTTTGCGCTGCTGGTTTGCTGGGTGTTCCACTTATGTGTGTGTTTGCGTGTGTGTATTCCTCTCTCTCTCCTTCTCACTAACAGCTTTAACGATGATAAGCTTCCAACAAACTGATTATTGCTTGCTTGGTTTATTAGTGATATGGTGGAGTTGTGCTCCAAGCAAGCCCATGATTCGGATGATGATGATAATAATAATCATACATAATATAGCGTATTGTGAGCATATACAGTAAAGTTCTGTGTTTGATCCAGAGCGGATATTTCTCATAGGTATTTATCTTATATCCCATTTTATTATTGGCCATTAGAATAATCTGCAAGTATACACGAGTAGAGCAGCTCACAGCATCAGTACAACAAGTAGTACTAGTGGCATATTATTTTTATGATGAGTTGTCTCATATTATATTCAAGTTGATTTTCTGCCCGGCGTCCACTTTTTTTGGCAGAAAAGAGGTCTATTACATTCTAAAACTTATGTCATGTCATGTAAAATACTATTTTTCTGCATGAATGTTGCATCATCATCATCATCATCATAGTGTAGAATGTGTGCACAAGAGAAAGAGGTCTGAGGATGGTGTTAGTGATGTGATGCAAAGGCTAGCTAGCACCTTTTACAACTATTACAACATTGAAACTTGATGAACATTACTATTTTCACTGTGAGCCATAGTCAAGTAAGTGCTTTTACACTTTGCACCCTTCATCATCAATGTTATCGTTCAACCCGCAGTACCACACTAGAAGAGACGCTCGTCCAACAAAGTAATACTGGACGTGTGTGCAATGTGCAAGTGTGCTTTAATAATAAAAAAAGAGCATCGTCTTAAGCAAAATATTATAATATCCGCATTTTTGCTTTGCATGGTTTCCCGAAAACAAATAAAAATGAAAAAAAAAACTGCCATAAAAATGCTCATGCAATGGCTGTATTGTATACTATGCATATAGATGCCTACCTGCCACAGCTATATATGAAAAAGTGTGGTGGTGCTGATGAGAAGGTGGACGATCAACGTAAAACAAGTTTTACACAATATTCTGCATAAACTTTAAACATTTTCTACTTATACAACCTCTTGACTACGTTTCCTACTAGCATACAAACTTATTTATCCTTAAAATAATATTTTTTGTGTATGTTGCATGCATTTTCCACTTCTCATTCTGCTCAGCTCTCACTGGTTTGGTATGAGAGAGTGAGTGATTTCGATTCCTTGATTACTTGCTCATAAGGAGAACTAAACGGCTCTCTCTGGCCCTAGTTCTCTCTCGCACTCCATGGAATGGAGGATGATGATGATGATGACGACGATTACGCCACTGCTGATGCAGAGCAGAGGGAGTAAAGTGAGAAGAAAAGAGTTTCACACAAACACACATGCCACCACAACACCACGAGCAGTTCAAATTCAATTCAACTTGCTGATATTAAGCTTCAGCTGAGGATTGCATACAGAGGCATGGAAGAGAAAGAGGAGATGGATTTGTGTTGTTGTTTTTCATATTATTATTCAGAGTGTTGAGAAATGGCAAAGGCAAAAGACGACGGACAAACTTGCCTTTGGCTTTTATGTAGTACCTACCTTTACCACGGATTTGTCTTTGTCACACTGCCTGAGTAGTGCCTATTCTCGCATTCTCGATATAAAGTATTGGGTTATCGTTACGTTTACGTACCTACTGTTCGCTAACTAATGTATATGCATGTGCACACGGATGCCTATAACATGATTTAAATGGAAAATCTGAATAGATGGATACACTTGCAAGCAAGGAAAATCCATGAATGTATTACATGCATAATAAATATCTTCATTGAAACATATTCAATTAACCTACCTATGTATCTATCCTATACACATTTTGAACGTGCATGTGTGAAATCCAAGTAGACGAGAAATATAATACATTTGTGGTACAAGTGTCTCTCCATCGCATCGGCGTTTCATTCAAACTACGAGAGTATTGAAGCCAGGTAAGCTTTGTCGGTTCCATGATGGTGAACTTCATTTAATTTGCTCCATCATTCTAACGAGAAACATAGAAAACTCGTTCAATATGAAGTGGTTATAAGCAGAATGTGAAGTGTGTGCAAGGAATTTTTCATGTTGTATTGACGCTAGCTTAAGAGGCAGACATGCAGAATTCAAACAAATTAAGGTAAAATGAAAGCCAGAGATTTAGATGGCAAGGCGCATGTAAATTTTTCAAAAATCACAAATGATGAAGCTATGCTTATCGCACATGTTCATGCGCATTTTAAATCTGAACAGACAGACATACATGCACACTCCTCCACAAGACGGAATTCTTTCTTGAGGAGATTGAGCAAGGCATTTTTGGAATATGATGATGATGATGAGCAAGTAGCAAGTTCAGTTCTTCTTTTTCGCTGAATTGTATATCTAGTGAAGGCGCATGGAACAAGTTCCTCTCTTTTTACCTCAATCCTTTACTTTCCATCATATCATTTCATCGTGATGATGATGTTGATGACGATCACGACGGCCAAAAAACATTTTGCTCGCAGTTCCCTTCCACTAGCACCGTCACCTCAATGTATGCAAGTTCTCCTTTCTAGCAAGGCATTTACACAGAATAGCATGAGCGTTTAGCATCGTCGTCATCACCGTTGCCTGCATTCCCTGCATGTCTTGTAGTATTGCAGCTCAAATAGCAGCAAGAGAGCTACCTTACCTACCAAGCAACAACAAAAGGAAAACTCTCATGTGTACACTTGTACATACTTTCGTAGTAGTAAACTTGAAGAAAAATGGGAAATACGATGGATAGATAGGTATATATTATTTGTATTATAGATTCATACTAAATTCTATAATACCCCATATAAAAGTAAGAAGAACCCATTGAACTATACCACAAATACTATCACCGCACCAGCAACACTTCTCCTCATACAACCAGCACGACTTCTCTCACCAGCCGTTCTTCTCCTTTCTTACGACAGCGATATTGCTGCTCTTGGTGAACTTGTTCTCCTCCTCCATTCCATGCATACTACTTTTTTAATAAGAACATCATCATCATGATCATCATCCTCCTCCTCATACCAGACACAAATACTAAAGTCCGTTTTTTTAGAATATTCACATCACCAATTATCGGTTTCATAGTCTGTCCATGTTAATGTTAACACAGGC